>PVJI01007222.1:0-79781 GCA_004026765.1 Micronycteris hirsuta | reverse complement strand
TTCAATTTTCTTGAATTTGTTGAGGCTTGTTTTGTGTCCTATCATATGGTCTATTTTTGAAAATGTTCCATGTGCATTTGAAAAGAATGTATATTTAGCTTCTTTGGGGTGAAAGGCCCTATATATATCAGTTAAGTCCATTTCTTCTAGGGCATTGTTCAGTGCCACAATGTCTTTGCTGATATTTTGTTTGGAGGATTTGTCCATTTTTGACAGTGGGGTGTTGAAGTCCCTTTCTATAATTGTGTTGCTATCAATGTCTTTCTTGAAGTCCTCCAAGATTTTCTTTATGTATTTGGGTGCTCCTGTGTTGGGTGCGTATACATTTACAATGTTTATGTCTTCTTGGTGTATTCTTCCCTTGAGTATTATAAAGTGTTCTTCTGGGTCTCTCTTGATGGCCCTTTTTTTGAAGTCTATTTTGTCTGATATGAGTATTGCTACCCCAGCTCTTTTTTCTTGTCCGTTTGCTTGGAAAACTTGTTTCCAGCCCTTCACTTTCAGTCTGTGTAAGTCTTTTGTCCTGAGGTGGGTCCCTTGTAGGCAGCATATGTGTGGGTCGTGCTTTCTTATCCATTCAGCTAGTCTATGTCTTTTGATTGGAGCATTTAATCTATTTACGTTTAAGGTTATTATCGATAAGTACTTATTCATTGCCATTTTTTTTTGTATCTGTGTTCCTTTCTCTCTCTCTTTTCCTTCCTTTCCTTAAAGCAGTCCCTTTAGCATCTCTTGCAGCACTGGTTTGGTGGAGGTGTATTCTTTTAGACTTCTTTTGTCTGGGAAGCTCCTTATTTGGCCATCTATCTTGATTGAGTACAGTAGCCTTGGTTGCAGGCCTCTGGTTCTCATTACTTGGAATATTTCTTGCCATTCTCTTCTGGCTTGGAGTGTTTCCACTGAGAAGTCAGCTGCTAACCTTATTGGGGCTCCCTTGTATGTTACTTCCTGTCTCTGTCTCACTGCCTTTAAGATTCTCTCTTTGTCTTGGAATTTTGCCATTTTAGTGATGATGTGTCTAGAAGTGGGCCTGTTTGGGTTCCTTTTGATTGGGACTCTCTGTGTTTCCTGGATTTGTGTGACTTTCTCTCTCATCGGATTAGGGAAATTTTCCATCATTATTTTTTCAAACAGGTTTTCTATCCCTTGCTCTTCTTCTTCTCCTTCTGGTATCCCTATTATACGAATATTGTTACATTTCATGTTGTCCTGCATTTCCCTTAATACCTCTTCATTCTTTCTGAGTCTCTTTTCCTGTTCTTGCTCTTTTTGGGTGTTTTTTTCTACCTTGTCTTCCAGCTCGCTGATCCAATCCTCTACTTCTTCGAGCCTGCTTTTGATTCCTTCTATTGTATTCTTCAGTTCAGATATTGTATTCTTCATTTCCTCTTGGCCCTTGTGGATAGTTTCTATTTCCTTTTTCATGTTGACATAGTTTGCAGTGAGTTCATTATAGTTTCCCTGTAGTTTCTCGAAATTCTCTGCGAGCTCATCAAGCTTCTTGAACTTCCTGATAACCAATGCTTTGAACTCACTATCTAATAGTTGGCTTGCCTCTGTTTCATTTATCATTCTTTCTGGGGCTTCCTCCTTTCCTTTCATTTGGGAATTGTTTCTTTGTCTTCTCATTGTTTGTGAGACTCTTCTTGCTAGCCTCTGTTTCTTAAATTGATCTGTCAAGTTCTCTGGAGTAGCGACGTTGATTTTTTGTCACTGTCTCTGTTTTTAGGGCTCACCCTTGTCTGGGTCTAGCTCTGTTCTCTTTTCAACTCCAGGTTTTAATGTCTCAGCTGTGGATAAAGAAGAGAGGGGAAGGAAGAAGAAAAGAAAAAAAAAATAAAGTAAAAAAAATATATAAAAATAAAAAATAAGAAATAAAAAGAGGAGAAGACTAGGAATACTAAATGAACGGAAGGAAGAAGGAATTAAAAAAAATAAAGAAGGACAGACAGGAAAGAGGGTGGGGAAAACAAACAAACAAACATACGAAGAAACAAACAAAAAAACTTCTGCTGGCTGGCTTTAAAAGTGTCCGGTCAGGCCTGCTCCCCTGGTCCTCCTGTCTGTGTCAGGCATCTGATTGTTCAATTTCCCATGTAATCTTGGTCACCAATCTTCATATATGCTGGAATACTGCTGGGTGTTCACTCTGTTCCTCAGAAAATCAGCCAGGTGTTTCACTTGTGGGGAGGAGGGAGTGGACTCTGCTCCCCCCTATCTTGCCGCCTTTATTTTTTTCCCTTAGTGCACCTGTTACTTTAAGGGGGCGGAGCTTTAGGTGTTCACCAGGGCGGGGAAACCCACGTCGCTCTGTTGTGATGCTATCTTTGGGGGCGGGGTATCCCACGTCGTTGTGTTGTGACGCTCTGTGTGTGTGGGCGGGGCCTAAGAAAACAATGGCGCTTCCTCCGCTCTCCGCACCTCCCCAGCTGCCCACAAGCAAGTTGATTCCCTCCTTGCTGGCTCCAGAGAGAGTGGCCGGGCCTACACAGTTCCTAGTCCCCATGGGCCTCCCCAACGAACTCTGCTGTGAGGCTGGGAGTTGCTCCTGCTGCCGCCTCCACCCCGACAGGTGTTTTCAATGGTAATTTGAGGCTTTATTTCCCTGCGTTGGTGGGCCACGCGGTCTGTTTTGCTCCCCAGCTTTTCCTCCCAGTCTATCTGCGTGCTAATGAGGGACCGCCTGGTGCACCAGTCTCAGCCCTGGTCTCGCAGAGTGTGCCCACTGAGCTTTGGCCAGGCACACCCACCACTGGCCATTCCAGGCGGCTGGAGCGCCACCAGCACCACTCCACAAACCGCGTCTCCCCGAGCTCCCTCCACCGGCTCCGCCTCGCCTACCAGTCTGGATGAATGTGTCCTTTAACTCCTTGGTTGTCGGTCTTCCACTCAGTTCAGTTTTCTGTCAGATCTGGCTGCCCTTGCCCTCTAAATTGCTTTTTTTTTCTTCTTTTGGTTGTGCGAGGAGGAACAGTGCGTCCACCTACGCTGCCATCTTGGCCTTCTCCTAAAAATTCTTAATGTAGTAAAAATGTAAATATTTTGTCTTAATTATTTACATACATTGTCTCTTATTTAGAAAATATTCCCTACCCCAGAAAGTTCCCACGTTGTGTTTTTTTCCTAAATTTAAAGCCAATTTTTAGAGCAGATTTAGGGTTAGAGCAATAATGAGAGGAAGGTTCAGAGATTTCCCACATACACCCTTTCCCCACATATGCAAAGATTCCCCCACTATTATTAGACCTGACCAGCGTGATACATTTGTTACAACTGATAAACTTGTCACATCATTGTTAACCAAAGTCCACAGTTTACATTAGGTTTCTCTCTTCATGTTGTACATTCTATGGGTAGCCAAATGAATAACGACATATAGTCATCATTACAATATCATACAGAGTACACTGCCCTAAAAATCCTCTGTGCTCCACCCATTCATCTCTCCTTGCCCTCCAAGTTGTGTTTTTACATTAAGATCCTTAATCCTGCTGTAACTGATTCTTTGTGTGTGAGATGATTTGGGGACCGTTCTTCCACTTTTCTCTAATGCCACTTCTCTCATATCAAGGTTCCATATGTATGTGGGCTTATTTGTTTTTCCCTCCATTAGTATATTTGCTTATCTTGTGCTAATATCTCATTGACTTAATGACTAAAGCTTTTAAAATAAATCTTGACTTTCAGTATAGTAAATATTTCCACTTTGGGTTTCATCTCGGAAGGCCTGTTCTCTTACATATGTATTTTACTGTTAGCTTGTCAAGTTCCTTGATAGGAATCACATTGAACCTATAGGTCAGTTTAAGAAGAACTAAAATATTTATGATATAGAGGCTTCCTATTCATGAACAGGGACATATCTCTTCATTTGAGTTATTTTTAAATATCTTTCAAAAAATTTTAGCCCTGGCTGGTGTGGCTCAGTGGGTTGAGTGCTGGCCTGCAAACCAAAAGGTCATTGTTTCGATTCCTAGTCAGGGCACATGCCTGGGGTGCAGACCAGGTCCCCAGTAGGGGGTGCACTAGAGGCAACCACACACTGATGTTTCTCTTCATCTCTTTCTCCCTCCCTTCCCCTCTCTAAAAATAAATAACTAAAATTTTTTTTAAATTTACAATTTTCTTTATGGAAGTCCTGAACATTTTTTTCTAGATTTCTTTTAAAATATTTCACAATTTTTGGCTTTGCAAATGGTATTTTTATAGTTGCTTTTGCTTCTGTTAAAAGTATCTTTTAAAAAAAATTGAATGTTTATTATTCATGTTTATTAATCTTATAAATTATGTCTGATAACTTAATTCAGTAATAATCTATAGGTTTTTTTGCTTTTCTATGTAAACAATGGCATTTTCAAATAAATACGACTTACTTTTTCCTTTTCAATCTTAGTAACTTTTATTTCTTTTGTTATTTCACTTCAATCTTCTTTTGGTTAGGATCTCTGGTATAATGCTAAATAGGAGTGGTGATGTGGTTAGACTTGTCTTGTTCTTGTTTTTAACAAGAATGTTTAGATTTTGCTATTATGAAGAATATTTGAAGTAGATATTTTATAGTTTTGGTTTTTTTACAGGTTAAGGAAGCTCACTTTCATTCTGAGGCTGATGAGAATTTTTGTTGCGCGTGTTAAATTTTATTAAATACTTTTTTCTGAACCTATTGAGTTGATCATATGATTTTTCTCCTTTAACTTATGTATTAAGTACACTAGATTTTTTTTCTAATGTTAGGCAAATTTTACATTTCTTGGATAAACCCAATTTGGTTATAATGATAGCATATCATTTAGTTTACCAATATTTTCAGGAGTCTTGTTTTGATGTATATGAATGTGATTGGCATGGAATTTTCTATTCTTGTATATTCCTTATTTTTTTATATCAAAGTTATATTAAGTTTGAATTATGATGTGGAACTTATTCTTTGTTTTTTTAATTCCCTGGAATAATTTATTAACATTTTAATATATGCATCATCTTTATCTTACCTATAACCTTCAGAGTTAAGTGTAGAAACAGAGGTATTTGGAGAATGACAGTTGCAAAACTGAATAATAAATCAGGACTGAAATAACCTGTGTTAACAACTTAGCCTTCCTTAGCCTACTCACAACATGTAACTAACAAGGGAGAAAAGAGAACGCAATGACCAATTGTGAGAATCTTCTCTAAGCCTAATGCTTCCCTAATGAGTATTTCTGTTGATAGGAAAGACACAAAAGGAAAAGCTTTGAACTTGCATTGAAAGAAAGAGAATCCTTATTTACAAAAGACAAATTGGCGCTGATTGCTACCTTTCTCCTGACATACATCTAGATCCTCTCTCTTCCCATCATTCTAAGGAATGGCAGTGCACTTCAATGGCAGTATTGAAGTGCACTGCCATTCCTTAGAATGATGTGTTGCCATAGACACTAGCCCATTCTCAAGTCCCCTTCACGGCATACATTTCCATCACAAAAGGAGTACTGATTGAGTTCAAACAAATTTATGCCAAAGAAATGCATACATAGAGAGAAACAAAATTAAAATCTGGCTGAGCGTCTTCCTTTCCTAAACCCCGCCTCCAGATTCTTTTCTTAGTTAATGGAAAGAGCAGCTTGCTTAATGGCAAAAAATACATTTCGCTACTCCTTCTAAACTCATTCAATAATTCTTGAAGTAAAGCTAAGATGGAAAAGTAAAAGCCACATAAAAATTATTGGAGAAGTTTTGTCAATTTCCTTATTTAATTTGATAAGAGAAGAATTCTGAGATGTCCTAAATTAAAGTATGGTGAGAGAGACAAGAGTATTTAATCAGTTCATTGCTGTGGGCCAACTAGCAGTAGGTTGCTCACGTTTCCGAATGCACGTTACAACTTTGAGTGAAGTTTTGTAGTGACCACAGATGCCACAGCATCCTGCATGTGCATGGGCTTATAGAACTACTGCTTGTAACCAATCAAAAGTAGTAAATATCTCTTACTTACAGACTATGTACCTGGCATAGAATATCCCCTGCTTTACTTTTTCCTACCATCCTTACCTGTAGTCAATGTAAATTCTTTTAAAACATCTTACATCTTTCCTCCCCAAAACATAATGTAGAAAAGTGTCCATCATCAACTGTGGGACAGTGGAAATGATTGTCTTTTTTAACCTAGCCCTGCTGGTAGTGGTACAGACTGTGTGCCCCAGAACCTGGTCCTTGTTTGGCTAGTATTTGGATCAATAAAGCCTTTCTTTAAGAAAAGTTTTCATTCATGAAAGTTTTTGGTCTAACATATCACATCAGCCACCATTTGTTACACTGGAGTTTCACCTTGTATTGATGTTGTGTTTCATAAATTAGAACTACTGTTATTGTACGTTATTTCAAAGTCTTTCCAATGCTATCTAGTGATATACACAAGATGGATATCATTTCTATTTTACAAATTGGGAATCAGGTCAGAAAAGTCATGTATTTCCCAATGGGAATAAATCTCCATGTCTTCTAATATTCATCAAGTTAAATTTACAATGTATCATGTATTTTAAAAGGGTATTAAAATTATCCAGAATTTGATTAGGATTCTTTCATTGATAACTAGGCCTTGCCTAGCAAAAATTAGATTCTTGGAAAGTAAAAGCATCTTTATGCTATTTAAAATAACTATGTTTTTCTTTTGACTACAGAAGCAAAATGAGAAAAATCTCATGAAACTGTCTTTGTCAATGGTAAGGTTGAGTCTACTTTAATATTGCACTATTATTTGAAACTTTTGTAATCTGTTTAGGTCAGTTTAGGTACTGCCTGTTATGAGCTGAACTGTATTCCTCCAAAACTCATATGTTGAAGCCTAAACACCCAGTACCTCAGTGTTCAAATTGTATTTGGAGATTGGGCCTTTGAAGAAGTGAATAAGTAAAAATGAGGCTGCTGGGGTGAGCCCTAATCTTTTGTGACTGGTTTCCTCATAAGAAAAGTAAATTTGGAGGTACAGAGAAACACCAGGGATGTGTGCACAGGAAACTGTGTGCCCCAGACTGTGTGCCTCAAAAGAAACACCAGGGATGTGTGCACAGGAAACTGTGTGCCCCAGACTGTGTGCCTCAAAAAGATCATATGAGGACACAATGAGAAGGTGCCATTTGCAAGCCAAGGAGAGAGGCCTCAAGGGAAGCCAAAACTGCTGATCCTTGATTTTGGACCTCTAACCTCCAGAACTGTGAGGAAATTAATTTCTGTTGTGTTCTGTTATGGTAGCCTGAGCAAAGTATTACATTGGCCTAAAAACACAGGATCTGAGGAGAAGGAAGGATCAATCAACAATGAGTAGCATCCTTAGGCTCCTTTAGTTACTCAAGTCACAAATTGGGACTTAAAAAAAAGAATCTTTCCATAAACTAAGAAACAAAGATTAGATTAAACTGTGAATACACAAAGAATCATTTCAGAAATAGCATCCTCTATTTTGAAAAAATGGCATCCAATGAAGTCTCATCACCAAACACCTGATTGATCCATATTATGCAAAAGCATTCATTGCAAGGCTTCAGCAGCATTTGCAATTTAACAGTGAATTATAGACAGCTCTATATTCTTTTTCTGGGCCTTTCTCCAGCAAGAATTCTTTAATTTGGGATTAATAAAGTATTTTTTAATTATTGATTTGAGAGAGAGAGACGTCAATTTGCTTCATTTATTTATGCATTCATTGGTTGCTTCTTGTATGTGCCCTGACCTGAGATGGAACCCACAACCTCGATTTACTGGGATGATACCCTAAACAACTGAACTACCTGGCCAGGGTTAAAGTGTTTTGTTTTGTTTTCTTTTCTTTTCTTTTTGAAAAAGCACATTCACAGGAAAAATACATTTGAGATGCTATCTTTTAAAAACTTTATTGAGGTAAAATTCGCATAACATAAAATTAATCAGTTTAAAATGAACAATATTTGGGTGTAACTCTGGGAACTTGTAGAGGTTCTTAGTGTCTAGACATCCCATTCCTAATGATCTATCCTATAGAGAAATTCACAAACAGAATATTTTATCTGAAAGTATTTCATGTTTTGTTCTTTTATTCATCTTCTCAGCACCCCAAGTCAAATTAACCTCTTCAGGGCACGTCAGGAACATATATAACAGGATTAGTAGCATTGGGATTTTTTTCAAGATAGCTGACTTGAGATGCAGTTTCCAATTTTGCTTTATTTGAAAATCATAAGACAGGATGGGAGTGCTATTCATGTCAGAAGTGTGGGAACTGTTTTAAGTTATTGCCACTTATTATATTCAATTGCCAGTCTTTTATAAAAATTTAAAGAGAGCGAAGGGGGAAGCTCTGATCTGTCTCACTTCTTGAAGATTTACGTAAAGTCACCTTTTCCTAGAGCTGCCTTTTAGAAGCCTTGGGTCTGGCATTTTGTATTCATTTCCTCCAACAGGTATTTATCAAGTGCTGCAGGGTGCTGGGTGCTCAGCAGTGGGGGAACTGACTGTCCGTTTGGAGGATAGCCAATTAAACAAGCCGTATTGTGACTACAGGGTCCAGCACAAATAATGTTCCTTTTAATTACAAAATATTTTATTAAAAAATCATAAGCATGTAATTCTGTAACATAACAATATCACTCTCAAGCACACCATGTGACATTTTAGGAGAAATGTTCAAATTAAAACTGTAAACAATTATACCATGTTATTACCCTACCAACCACACTCAAGCAGGTGTTACTTCTGCCAGACCCTGTAAAACGTGTACTAAAAACCTCAACAGTGGAAACGCGTGCCACAAGTGCCCTACTCCACTAGAGAAGCAGAAGACATTTCGCTTACCATCTAGTTCAGGAGTAGAAACTGAATGCGTAGAAAGGGAGTGATTCACTTTTTATTAGTAACTAAACCAGGACTAAAACTCTTGTTTCTTTTTTTCCAAGTCAGCACTTAAAAAATATCTCTGCTATGCTCTCTTTCTTAGTTGGAAAACCTGATCTCTGCTTTCACTTTCTTTTTTACTCCAGAAGTTAGCTTTTTTTTAAATTCTCACCCGGGCGTATGTTTAATGATTTCAGAGAGAGAGGAGGAAACACCAATGTGAGAGACAGACATTGATCAGTTGCCTCCCTCACTCATCCAGACCAGGGATCAAACACAGCCCATTTATGTGCCCTGACTAGGGATCAAACCCGCAACATATCTGGTGTATGGGACGACGCTCCAACCAACTGAGCCATCCAGTGAGGTTTTGTTTTTCAAAAACCAGAGAGAGTACTGGCAATTGTGTAGGCTATTTGCCATGCTGGCTTCCTATGGCCTTCTCAGGGCATGTCAGCTCTCACTGGACAGGACTCTCCTCACCCCAGCCAGCCGCTGGGATGAAGTCTGGAGTGGTTGAAAGATGCACAATGCTTCCAACAGGCCCTGGGGTGCCTTCAACCCCACTCCTTTCTTCTCAGACCAACCTTAAACCTGACACCTTCAGATTCATTTATGAACTCAGCCTCTTTCTAAACCACAACTTCCTTTAAAGTCTGGCAAATTTTTATTGCTTAACTGTTGGTTATGTGATGACATAAAGAAAACCATACTTAGTTTTTTCATCATGCATTGGGTCCAGACCACATAGCAATTTGTAGTTCCGTGGATTTTTATTTCATGTGACTTCAGTAGGGCAAACAGAGACATGGCTGGTTTTACATGTAAACAAAGTGGGCAGCCACCACCAGAACAGGGCTTGAGGGATCTCGAAAGATCTTACTTGGAGGTCATCTGGAATTACAAAAGTTCAGAGTTGAAAGGGACCTGAAAAGGGTTACCCAGTTCAACAAAACAGCTTTTTAACTTTTGAAGTTTCTTCACTATTTATTTGTTGTGTGGATATTCAGCTAGACTGGTGCCCATCCTAAATTGTTCCATTAAAACTGTTCTCAAGCCCTGGCTGGTGTAGCTCAGTGGATTGAGCGCGGGTTGGGAACCAGAGGGTCCTGGTTCGATTCCCAGTCAGGGCACCTGCCTGGGTTGCAGGCCAGGTCCCCGGTGGGGGCTTGTGAGAGGCAACCATACATTGCTGTTTCTCTCCCTCTCTTTCTCCCTCCCTTCCCCTCTCTCTAGAGGTAAATAAATAAAATCTTTAAAAAAAACAAAACAAAAAAAAACAAAACTGTTCTCAGTTCACCAATGACTTTCATTTTAATCAACACCTTTGAGGCATTTCTCGTTGTTAATTACTATGTAAGCCTTTGGCTTCTGTGACTTAATTTGCTTCCAGTTTCCATCCTACACCACTGATCGGTGGTTTTCCATTAGGGATGACCTTTTTTCAGTCAGGGGTAGACATTTAAGAATGCTGGAGACATTTGTGGTTGTCACAGCAGATGGGAGTGCTCCTGGCAGTAAGAGGTAGAGGCCCAGGATGTTGTTAAGCGAGTGCACAGGACAGCCCCCTGTGACAGTGAGCGATCAGGCCCCAAATGTCTCTCACACTGACGTTCAGAAATCTCCATCTTTATCATTTTTATGTCTGTCTCCTTTATGGGACCCTTCTCTTCTTATCACCTCTTAAGTTTTGGAATTGTCCAGTTTCCCTCCTTAGCCTTTTTAATTTGCTCTCCTGATGCATTCTCTCCAAGGCACATCATCCATTTCCATGGCTTCTATGCCTTTCTACACCACGTCTTCAGCTCTAACATTCCTCTTGAACACCAACCTATTAAGCAACTTTCAAGTAGGCAGCTCTGTCTCAGCATTCTATAGACCCAGCAGAGTAAGCACTGCACCGAACAAACGATCATCTTTCCCTCAAGAGCTTTGCTATTCCTTTTATTCTGTCTAGGGTATATTCTCCTAAGAGACCTTTAGGTCCAAGATATTTAAAGTTGGTTCTGAAGGTTTTTGTCTCATGTTTGGAATTTGGGTGTGCCTCTTGGAGGCTTGAGGACTCCCCCAAGTCACTGCCTAGGATGCTGTTTGCTACAGAATTTGCTGCTCCTTTCAGAACCAGAGACCTGGAATCATCTCCTACTGGAACCTGTGCAGTTGGTAAAGATGCCAGAGTGGCCATATACACTTGTTCTTTATGATACCCTTACTCCTACTACTGCTGCCAAAGCCAACACTTCGTATGCCTCTGTGCAGTTGGAAGACATATGTCTTGAGCTGAGCTGCTGGCCTGTTGGTTTCAGTTGCTGTTATTGCTGCAGTCCCCAATCCAGGCCTCAAAATCTCCTCAAAAGAGGGCATGCTTTCCACATAGGGAGCGTGCTTTTTGCTGGGCTCGTGGGTCTCAGGGTTATAGCTCTATAGATTCTCTCACACTGCTGCTAGTCCACCACTAGGAGAGATGGATGCATGGGACAGATTCTGGTTTGGGCTGCCTCTTGGACTTATACTGAAGGTTTCTCTCTGTCCACCTGATTCCTGGTGTAGAAGTCAGCACACATGGCTCTTCCCATCTTCGCAATAATTCCTCTTTTGAGTGTTGTCCCACCTTCTAATCTCTGTGGCCTTGATGAGAGCTATCCCTGAAGTAGGCCAGGTCATAAAGGTGCACTGAACTTGGATCCTAGAGAAAGGAGTAACTCAAACTTGGTTTAAAATTGTTTTCTCTTTGTTGTATTGCTGAGCCATCAAGTACTCAGTGCAAAGGACACACATGCAGAACTCAGTGAGTGGACACAGCTTCTCAATGTCTCCTCCATCTGATAGAAGTGCCCCTTAAAAGTGAGGACCTTAACATATTATATGGAGTGAGAAGTCTGTAGTGGAAAGAACTCTAGTCTCTGGGTTCACTGTCTTTTATGATTGGGCTCAGAATGGGGCCACATCAGCTCTGGAATGTCCACCCTTACCGTACAGGGTGAGGCAAAAGTAGGTCTATAGTTGTGAGTATGTGAAAAAGGGTTTATTCTCATATTATTATTTATTAATTATAATATTATTTTCCATATGAACAACTGTAAGCCTACTTATTCCCCACCTGTAATAACTTCTGTATTGGTTATATACATCCCTGTCCTATTCCTTATCATGCCAGTGGGCCCACAGTAGGTCTAACCAGGCCTTCTTTTAACCCCAGGCTATCAGATAAGTTTCAAAAACTTTGAACTCAAAAAGGTAAGGGCCTTAGTGCCAGGAGATTTTGGTTGCAAGCAACAAAACAACTGTGTCTGGCCAATTTAAGCAAAACACAAAACAAAAACAAACCAGGACTTAGTGGAAAGATATCTGGTATTGGGTTGGCCAAAAAGTTTGGTTGTTTTTTTACCATAAGATGGCTCTAGTAACACTTAGTTGTCTTTAACTTCATTGGAAACAATTTTGTTAGATTGTATGGTAACAGCTGTCATATCAGTGAGCATTAAAATATAGTATCAACATTTTTGAATTTTTGTATAGCTATTTTAATATTGATGGAAGAAAAGAAGTGACATTTTTGGCATATTATGCTCTATTATTTCAAGAAAGGCAAAAATGCAACCAAAACGCAAAAAACAAACAAACAAAAAGATTTCTGCAGTGTACGAAGAAAGTTCTGTGACTGATTGAACATGTCAAAGGGGTTTGCGAAGTTTCATGCTGGAGATTTCTGGAGAATGCTCCAGTCAGGTAGACCAGTTGAAGCTGATAGTGATGAAATAGAGACATTGATTGAGAACATAGGGGAGATAGCTGACATACTCAAAATATCTAAATCAATAAAGTTATTGGTGAAAATGAAAAACATGTCTTTTACTTTATGGAAGAAACCATATGAACTTTTTTGGCAACTGAATCGCTTGAAGAATAGGAATCTAGACAGGGCCTGGAATGCAACCTAGGAATTAGGAACCAGCAGACATTAGGAGGTGCTGTTGAAATGGTTATGCTTCAGCTTTTTTTCCCTGCACTGTTTTTGAGTTCCTGCTTCCAATTCTAAAGATATCATGGGATTGGGCTTGCTCAAATCACTTGACTATACCTGGGCTAGGTGGGGCTGTGGTTGACAGTCTACCAAGAGTGCTTTCAATGTGTTCTTCACATTCAAAGGAAAATCAGAGTGCTGTTACCTTACAGAGCAAGAATGCTCATTAGGCAACAACACCAGATGTCCACATGGTTCCTTTCCTTCAAGGAGGCTGTGAGTGTAAAAGGATGAGCAGGTCAAGGAGTTCGGTATAATTTCCTCCTTTGCTCTGAATACCATTGTGTGGGAACAGGGTGGCCAGAATCCATCTGTCTTTATGGCTGAAGCTCAAGACTTGGTCAAAATATCCTGTTTATCATATTCTTTTAGATAACACTATATTTTACAAACTCAGTCTTTTATTTATAGTAGACCTGAAATGTAAACCCAATATACTGAAATTTTTTTCACAGTTATAGCTCCCTTCAAAGTGGCCAATTTTTTTTTTTTTTGAGATCAGAACAGTAGAATATCTCAGGAAGGAAATAACCTAAGCTCAGTAATGCCTAGAGAAATGGTTAAGTACACAATGTATTAAAGAAAGCACTGGAGCAATTTTATTTTATTTTTTTCTTTTTATTGAACTTACTGGGGTGATACTGGTTAACAAAATGCTACAGATTTCAGGTACCCAGTTCTATGACACATCATCTCTTCACTGTATTTCATGTTCACCACCCCCAGTCAAGTCTCTGTCCACCACCATTTAGTCCCTTTGTACCCTCCTCTACCATCCCCACCCACTTCCAGTCAGCACTCCGGTTCTGTGTCCACGAGCTTTTTCCTTTTTTTTTTTTTTTTGGCTCAGTCCCTCCGTCCGCCCCCCAACAGCTGTCAGCCTGCTCTCTATCTATGACCTGTCACATGAAAAATGGAGCAATACAATTTTGAATCAGATGCAAAGGCAAAGTGGAAATGACAATGATAGAAAGTAGAATTTAGTCATTATAATTCACCAATCTCCTGATCAGTTGTCTGCTGGTTCATTTATTCTTAATTATTTATCAAGTGTCTTACTCTCTCCCAGTGTCCACTGGATGCTGGGTTCTGGGTGCGGGGGATGGAGACAATCCCTGACCATGCGGAGTTTGCACTGTAGCAGGGATCACGTTCTAGTTTTAGGTTAACTTAGAAGAAAATGTATAGCTTGACTATTTAAATATTTCAGATATCCAAATCATAAAACTATGACTTTGTCCAAAGTCCACAGGAGAGTCCAAAAGAATTCATATTTTACATTTGGGAATTAATATGCAGTATCTATTTCTCCTTTTTTCTACCTTTAACTTGTATGCCTATTACCTCTAATTTCATTTTTTTTCCCCTTTAAAATAAACTGGGCAAATTAGGAGTCTTCAAACATTAGGATATGGGTCTATTATCCTCAAGTAATAGTAAATAATTCTTTCAAGGAATTACTACATTGGAGCTCTCCATGAAAAAAAGCAACTTCCCTGATACTTGAAAGACCATGTTTGTGCTTAGGGTTTTGTTTTTTGTTTTTTGTTTTTTTGCTTGTTTGTTTTGATATGTCAAGTTGGCTGTTAAATGCTCCATGTGGTTCAAATAGAAGTATCAGGAACTTCTGGAGATATTTACAGCAGTATCTACAACAAGCAAGATCAGAGGTTTGTAGGCCTTCTGTCCCTTCCTGGTGCCCCAGACCCTTCTGAACTGCCCACAGGTGTGTCTGCTGCCTAGGGGAGCACAACCAGGAGGATAGACTTCCCCTCTATCTTGGTCTCATTTGCATCCCCAGCACTGAGCACTGGCCAGGAGGATTGGAACTCAGTAAGTATTTGATACATGAATGAATAAACATGAAAAAGCTTCTTTGAACAAGAGAGGAGGAAATTTAACCCCCCTCTATTTCTAATCAGATTATTTTTACAGCTCCTTCGATTGATTGGGAATTGCGTTTGAAATGCTAAAAAACCCAAGGCCCAGTAAAAGCAGACAAGGACTTTGGATGTCCAGAGACCTCGGTTTTCTGGAAAGCAGCACCAGGTACTTCTATGATTACATCAAAAGTAAACATCAATGCCTATTTGTCCAGTGCTCTGATTTAATTACAAATTCTTCTTGATTATGGGTTACATTTTGATTTACAGAACACAATTTGAACTCCAGATGTGTGTACTTGGAAGTTATTACTTTTTGGATAATTTTTGGTGCTTCAGACATTTTACTAATTAAGAAAAACTTCATCTAATAAACTTAAAGGAGGTTTTCCTATATCAGTGATGGCAGGTGAATTTCAACTCTTGCCAATTTTAATTGATTGGTTTGCCTGAAATGTCAGACTGAGAAGGATTCTGAGGCCAGCCCTGAACCCTGTGGGGAAGGCTACCACATGTGATTATCAATGTCTTCCTTAGCTAACGGAGGTTGGGGGAGCGGGGGCGGGGGGTTGGGGATAGCACATGTTTTACATAATTTCAATTTTTGTTCTATAAATTATATTGCAAGATCAGAAGTACCTCTTTGGTGACTAGAGACCAAGGTCTGCAAACCAGGGGAATGATTAGTAAATACATCAACATTGTTTCATTTTGAAAGAGTCATTTGTTGTTATCTTGATGGCAAATGGCCTGAAATGAAATTATTGAGGGAGTCTGGTCTTTGCTAGAAAGATGAAGATCTAAATGAACACAATGTTATGAAATCCAAGAAGACACTGATGAGTCTGCTGAAGCTGGGAAAAAATGTTAATAAACTTGGTGGGGGTAAAAAGAGCCCAGGAAGTGGCGTCAAATAACCACAGTTTAGCAGCTAGTCATCAGCTGTGTGTCTTTGGGCAATGCAGCCTGTTGGGGACTGTGTCCTCATCTCTAAGATATGGATAACAATACCTGCTCCACAGGTGATAAGTATATGTTTAAAATGGGCCTGCCGCAGAGAGCTCAAAAAATAGCATTTTTTTTTTTTTGCCACAGAAGTGCAAATTGCTGGATGTCTTTGAAAATTTTTCTTTTTTTGTTTGTTTTTTACTGATTTTATTATTTTAGTTATAACCATTTAGTCTCCTTCTACCTGGTCCCTACCCCCAGCAATCACCACGTTGTTGTTCATGTCCATGAGTCCTTTTTCCTTTTTGCTCAATCCCTCCACCCTTTAATCTCTTCCACCCCAAGTTGTCACCCTGCTCTCCATCTATGAGTCTGTTCCCATTTTCCTTGTTCGTTCAGTTTGTTCATTAGATTTCACATATGAATGAAATCACATGGTATTTTTCTTTCTCTGACTTGCCTATCTCAGTTAGCATAATGTTCTTCAGGTCCATCTATCATGTCACAGAGGGTTTTCTTCTTTTTTATGGCCGAGTAGTAGTGCACTGTGTAAATATCCAATAGTTGTTTATCCACTCATCTACTGATGGACACTTGAGATGCTTCCATATCTTGGTGATTATAAATAATGCTGCAATGAACAGAGGGGTGCTTATGTTCTTTCGAAGTAGTGTTTTGGGTTCCTTCGGATATATTCCCAGAAGTGGGATACTTGGGTCAAAAGGCAGATCCATTTTTAATTTTTTGAGGTATCTACATACTGCTTTCCATAGTGGCTGCCCCAATCTGCATTCCCACCAACAGAGCAAAAGCATTTTCCTATCTCTATATCCTTGCCAGCACTTGTTTGTTGATTTATTGATGATAGCCTTTCTGACAGGAGTGAGATGGTATCTCATTGTGGTTTTAAATTGCATTTCACTGATGATTACTGATGTTGGGTATCTTTTCGTATGTCTATTGGCCATCTGTATGTCCTCTTTGGAAAAGTGTCTATTCAGGTCCTTTGCCCATTTTTTTAATTGGGTTGTTTGGTTTTTTGGTGTTGAGTTTTATAAGTACTTTATAAATTTTTGATATTAACCCCTTACCAGATGTATTGGCGAATATGTTCTCCTATTCTGTGGGTTGTCTTTTTGTTTTGTTGATGTTTTCCTTTGCTATGCAAAAACTTTTTAGTTGAATGTAGTCCCATTTATTTATTTTTCTTTTGTTTCCCTTGCCTGGGGAGATATATCTGATAAAATATTGATATGAGCAATGTCCGAGATTTTGCTGCCTATGTTTTTTTCTATAATTTTTATGGCTTCAGGTCTAATATTTAAGTCTTTGATCCATTTTGAGTTTATGTTTATGTGTGGTGTAAGAAGGTGGTTTAGTTTCATTTTTCTTCACGTATCTGTTCAATTTTCCTACCACCATTTATGGAATAAACTACCTTTAGCCTATTGTTTGTGCTTGCTTCCTCTGTAAAATATTAATTGAATATAAAGGCATGCATTTATTTCTGGGCTCTCTTTTCTGTTCCACTGATTTATGGGTCTGTTTTCATGCCAGTACCATGCTATTTGGATTACTATGTCCTTATAGTATAGTTTGATATTAGGCAGTGTGATTCCTTCAACTTTGTTCTTCTTTCTCAAGATCACTGTTGCTATGCAGGGCCATTTGTGGTTCCATACAAATTTTTGAAATATTTATTCTAGTTCTGTGAAATACATCATTGGAATCTTGGTAGGACTTGTGTTGAATCTATAGATTGCTTTGGGTAGTATGGACATTTTAATGATGTTAATTTTTCATATCCACGAACATGGTATGTGCTTCCACTTATTTGTATCTCCTCAATTTCTTTCTTCAGTGTCTCATAATTTTGCAAGTACAGGTTTTTTCAACATTAGTTAGGTTTATTCCTAGGTATTTTATTCTTTTTTGTAGCAATTGTGAATGGGATTGTTTTCTTAAGTTCCATTTCTGTCAGTTCATTATTGACATATAAACATGCAACTGAGCCCTGACTGATGCGGTTCAGTGGATTGAGTGCTGGCTTCCAAACTGAAAGGTCACTGGTTTGATTTCTGGTCAGGGCACATGTCTGGGTTGCAGGCTAGGCCCCCTGTTGGGGGTGTATGAGAGGCAACCCATTGATGTATCACTCACACATTGATGTACCTCTTCCTCTCTTTCTCTCTCCCCTCCCCTCTCTCTAAAAATAAATAAGTAAAATCTTTAAAAAATGTAACTGTTTTCTGGATATTAATTTTGTATCCTGCTACTTTGCTGAATTTATTTATCAGTTCTAGTAGTTTCTTGGTGGAATCTTTGGGATTCCCTAAGTACAGTATCATGTCATCTACAAGTAATGACAGTTTTACTTCTTCCTTTCCAATTGGGATGCCTTTTATTTCTTCTTCTTGTCTTGTGAGTAGGACTTCCAGTACTCTGTTGAATAAGAGAGGTAAGAGTGGATGTCCCTGTCTTGTTACTGATCTTGAGGGGAATGCTTGTAGTTTTTGCCCATTGAGAATGATGCTGGCAATGGCCTTTATTATGTTTATGTATGTTCCCTTTAATCCCATTTTGCTGAGAGTTTTCATCATAAATGGGTGCTGGATTTTATCAAAAGCTTTTTCTGCATCTACTGATATAATCATGTGGTTTTTATCCTTCATTTTGTTTATGTGGTCAATCGAATTTATTGATTGGCGAATGTTGTACCAACCTTGCATTCCTGGAATAAATCCCACTTGATCAAGGGTATGATCTTTTTGATGCACTGCTATATTCAGTTTGCTAACAGTTTTTTGAGGATTTTAGCATCTATGTTCATCAGAAATATTGGTCTATAATTTTCTGTCTTTGTAGAGTCTTTATCTGGTTTTGGAATTAGGACAATGCTGGTCTTGTAAAATGAGTTTGGGAGCCTTCCCTCCTTTTGGATTTTATGAAATAGTTTGAGGAGAGGTGTTAGTTCTTGGAATGTTTGGTAAAAGTAATCTGTGAAGCCATCTGGTCCAGGGCTTTTGTTTGTTGGGGTTTTTTTGATTAATGCTTCAGTTTCACTAGGTGTAATCTCTTCATTCATATTCTCTGATTCTTCCTGATTTAGTTTTGGAAGACTGTATATTTCTAGGAATTTATCCATTTTGTCCAGGTGTACAGTTTGCAGGTATGTAATTGTTCATAATATTTTCTTATGATCCTTTGTATTTCTTTGATGTCAATGGTAATTTCTCCTCTTTCATTTCTGATTTTATTTATTTGGGACCTCTCTCTCTTTTTCTTGATGAGTCTGGATAAAGGTTTGTTGATCTTGTTTATCTTTTCCAAGAAACAGCTCTTGGATTCAGTTTTCCCAACAGGGGAAAGGGATGGTGCTCTACCCATTTCCCACATGATGAGGAGGCAGAAGCTCAGAGAGGTTAAGGATCTTGCCCAAGGCCACACAGCCTGCAAGTGATGCAGGGAGGAATACATCCAGACCTAAGTCCAAAGCCTCAGACTGGAGGTTTGATGTCACCGGTAAGGGAGCAGGCCCATCCTCGCTTTCTTCAGCACCTGCAGCATGTTACATACCTAACATATGATCGACTGCTCTGTCCCTGTTCCTCAATCATTTACTCAGTGTCAGCCATGGTGCTAGCAACTCTGCATGAATTATCCCATGTAGCCCTCACAATCACCCTTAAAAGTAGGTACCTCTCATCACCCCATTTTCCTGATGGGGAAAACCAAGGCACAGAGGATTGAAGGTTAATCTATTTGCTGCAGAGCTGCTCAGAAAACCTAAGTCTCTCCTGTGCCAAAGTCCATGGCTTTTAGCACTGAAGAAGCCTCCTCGCTCACCTAATACCCAGGTGGGTAAACCGAGGCACAGAGAGGGAGGTTGTTCAATGAGCCACAGTCCCAGGGATCCTGGGAGTTTTTCTACTCTGTGGCCCATAGGAGACTTGTCCTTGGCTCTGTCCTTGGCACAGAAGCATTTTAAATGGGCCTGAGGCCTTATGCCATTTCCAAAACAGAGCAAATGGGATTCACACATCCCCAGCCCCTCCCAGAAAGCCTGGCTAGAGCAAGAGGGGCCTCTCTCCCTTTCACAGGAGGTGGCAGCACTCTGGGTGAGGGGAGCTTAGCACACGGACAGGGGGCTGATGGCAGGGAGTCCTCCCAGGGCCAGAGGCCCAGGGCTAGGTCTGAAATGCAGATGCACTGGCCCCCACTCTGCACCCCAGGGAAGTGGGGACTGTTTCGTTGCTTGTTTTCTTCCCATTGTAAGTGTGCAGCAGCTGTGACCCAGAGAGTTTAAGTAACTTGTCCAGGGTCACACAGCAAAGACAAGGCAGAGCAGCCATCTGGAGCAGACTCCAGAGTCCTTGTATTGCTGTATAAGAAAAAAAATCATTTTTAAAAATATACTTTGTATCTTTTTTTTTTTAAAGATTTTATTTATTTATTTTTTAGAGAGAGGGGAAGGGAGGGATAAAAAGAGGGAGAGAAACATCAATGTGTGGTTGCTTCTCACATGGCCCTCATGGGGACCTGGCCCACAACCCAGGCATGTGCCCTGACTGGGAATCAAACCGGGACCCTTTGGTTCCCAGCCCACGCTCAATCCACTGAGCTATACCAACCAGGGCAAAAAATATATACTTTGTATCTTTTATATCATTTTTTAAATATACTTTATTGATTGTGCTATTACAGTTGTCCCATTTTTTCTCCCCTTTATTCCCCTCTGCCCTGCATGCTCCCTCACACCAGCATTCCCCTACTTTAGTTCATGTCTATGAGTCATACATATAAGTTTTTTGGCTTCTCCATTTCTCATATTTTTAACCTCCCCCTGTCTATTTTGTACCTACCATTTATGCTTCTTATTCCCTGCAGCTTTTCCCCCATTTTTCCCCCTTCCTCTCCCTGTTGATAACACTCCATGTGATCTCTATTTCTATGATTCTGTTTCTCTTCTAGTTATTTGCTTAGTTTCTTTTTTTTTTTTTGAAGTTCAGTTGTTGATATGGAGGTGTAGGTAGATATGCTTTGCCTACTTGCACAACCAAAAGAAGGACAACAACACATTTGAAAACAAAACAACCAGAACTGCCAGAAAATCTAACTGTATGGAAGTCCGACAACCAAGGAGTTAAAAAAGAAACAATCATCCAGACTGTAGGAGGGGAGGAGGTGGGCAGTCAGGGCAGAGAGAACTTGTGGCAAGGCATCCGCTGGTGGAGCAGGCAGTCCCACATTTGCATGGATAAACCTCTGACTGGAAAAACCTGCGGGGGTTGTGGGGGCAGGAGAAACTCTCAGCCTCACAGGAGAGTTCCTTGGAGAGACCCAGAGGGTCCTAGAACATACACATACCCACCCACATGGGAATCAGCACTAGAGGGTCCGATTTCCTTGTGGGTAGTGGAGGAAGTGACTGAAAGCCAGCTGAGATGAGCAAAGGGCATTGTTCCCTCTCAGACCCCTCCTCCACATACGGCACCACAATGGAGCAATGTGGGTTGCCCCATCCTGGCAAATACCTAAGGCTCCGCCCCTTACTACTTAACAGGCTTACTGAGACAAAAAAAATATGGCCCAAATAAAAGAACAGATCAAAGCTCCAAAAATAGAACTAAATGATGAAGAGATAGCCAACCTATCAGATGCAAAGGTCAAAACATTGGCAATCAGGCTGCTCACAGAAATGGTTTTGTATCATTTTTTAAGACTCTATTTTGTTTACTTCTCTTCTGATCTTTATTATTT
The DNA here is from genome assembly GCA_004026765.1 of Micronycteris hirsuta. Taxonomy (NCBI): domain Eukaryota; kingdom Metazoa; phylum Chordata; class Mammalia; order Chiroptera; family Phyllostomidae; genus Micronycteris; species Micronycteris hirsuta. Next base: position 58,319 of record PVJI01007222.1, on the reverse strand, counting down.
CCTTCCTTCTACTCACTTTGGGCTTTATTTGTTTTTCTTTTTCAAGTTCCTTTAAGTGTAAATTTGGATTGTTTATTTGAGCTTTTTCTTGTTTTTTTTTCTTTTTCTTTTTTTAGATAGGACTGTAATGCTATGAATTCCCTCTTAGGATTGCTTTCCCAGTGTCCCACAGATTTTGGATTGTTGTGTCTTCATTTGTTTCAAGATATCTTTTGATTTCTTCCTTGACCTCATTGTTGACACATTCATTGTATAATAACATGTTATTTAGCATCCATGTCTTTGCATGTTTATCAGTGTTCTTCTGTGATTGATTTGTAGTTTCATAGCATTGTGGTCAGAGAAGATACTTGATATGATTTCAATCTTCTTAAATTTGAGACTTGTGTCCTGACATGTGGTCTGTCCTAGAAAGTGTTCCAGATACACTTGAAATGTATGTATATCCCACTGCTTTGAGATGAAATGCTCTGAAGATCTCAATTATATCCATTTCATATAGTGTGTCATTTAAGGCTGCTGTCTCCTTGTCGATTTTCTGTCTGGAAGATATTTCCATTGAATTCAGTGGGGTGTTAAAATTCCCGACTTTGACTGTATTTCTGTTGATTTCTCTGTTTACGTCCCTCAAAATTTGCTTCACATGTTTAGGTGCTCCTATGTCGGGTGTGTAAATGTTTACTAGGGTCACATCCTCTTGTTGTGCTGTTCCCGTGATGACTGTGTAGTGTCCTTCTTTGTCTCTTACTGTAGTCTTGATTTTAAAGTCTATTTTGTCAGGTATAAGTACTGCTACTCCAGTTCTTTCTCCCTTTCTATTTGCATGAAATATCTTTCTCCATCCCTTTACTTTTAGTCTGTGTGCATCTTTCAATCTGAGATGAGTCTCTTGGAGGCAGTATATACATGGATCTTGTTTTCTTATCCATTCAGCTACCCTATGTCTTTTGCTTGGAACATTTAAGCCATTTCAATTAAAACGATTATTTAGTGCCATTTTGCTGTTAGACTATTTTCCTCTTTTTTTCTTTCTCTTTTTCTCCTATATTAGTTTCTGTTTATTAAGTAGATCTGCAAAGACTCTGGGGTATTCTTTTGTCAGATGCTGCTTGCGACTGGCCTAGTCAACCTGTTTGGAGCTATCAGTAATCCACAACATGTGGCTCCCTCTGTTGGGCCTGTTTGTGTGCAGTAAAAAAAAAAAGCAAAATTTTTCTTTAAAGTAGTTTAACATGTTTGTTGCAAGCATGTTTATGGGAAAGTTTATATTCTAAAAGATCAGTGAGTATATTAGCTATTGATTGCCATATGAATATTTGAATAAAGCAACATAACTCCCATGCAATAGCTGACATGCATTTTTGTCTGGGAACTCAATGTAAGCCTGCATTAAGATAAATTACCAATTAATCTGAATCTACTTATAGTTATCCTGTAGAGTTGATACAAGCTGCCCATTGATGCTTGCACTGCCCAGTTAAATCAACTTACCACCTCCTTAGCTGTCACAGTAGTAGAGTACACAGAGCAGAAGATACTCAGAATAGATGTATAACTCAGAAAATAGACAAATTCTGGATTCAGGAAAAGATGTTTTTGAACTCTTTTGTATGACCCCTATCATTTTGGCTGCTCTTAGAAACAGATCTCTTTAAGAGGAAGTTGCTTTTTAAATTCAGTTTAGGCTTAGACTGATCTCCAGAGAAGTCTTAACAAGGAGAATCATGCAAACATTGTTTACTAAGTGGAACTGTTTTCTAGCTCCCTTTTGAATCTCAAAGATGAAAATTCAGGTAGGAAATGATCAGTATCAAAATGTTATGTCTACAAAGAGATTTCATCTGTATTTACTTGTCTGTAGGAAAGCAGTCTAAATATCTCCCTCTGACTAACTGGGAAGCAAAGTTAGGCAGCAAATGAAAATTTTATCATCTGCCCTTAGTTTTAAAATAAAAAAAAATGCAGCTGGTCCCAAAAGGTAAAAACTGCTGTTAAAAAAAGTCCATTTGGATGCAGGAAAATCTAAAGGACAGAATAGGTCTGTTGTGTTTTGAGTTATTTAGACAACCTAAAAAAGATTTATTATGGAGAAAGTAAAACACACACACACACACACACACAGTACTGATTAATGAGAAATGGTGTACATGTACATCTGGGAAGAGAAACTCACCTAGAAATGTGAGATTTAAAAATTTGGGGAATCATTTAATAGCATTAGCAGGCTTGGGAGATAGTAGATTTCAGCGGTGACGAAGCTGGACTCTATAAGCTAAAAGGCCTGGGTGCAAACCCTAACAAGCTTCCAGTTGTCTGACCTTGGAGAAGGTAGTTCACTCTGTGTGTCCCAGGTTCACCATCTGTAAATCCACAATAATGCTGCCACCACCTCACTGTTGCAGTGAGAATAGAGACACTATTTGTAAAGTGCTAGGTATGAGGCTGGTACAAAAAAGAGGGGTCAGTTATGTTAGCTTTGGTTATTTTTTAAGTTCTGAGGCTGGTGCAATTGACAGGAGACCCAGAGCTGTCACCGAGCAGAAGCATCAGCACTTCCCAGCCGTTCCTGCATTAGCGGCGGTGGCAGGAGGGGGTCATTCTTCTGATTGAAAAGTTCCCTTTTCACAGTTAACTTTAAGGTACTGTTTAAAGAATACAGGTTTGTTTTATTATTCTTAAACTGTATAATATACATGCAGTCTTGTATGTATACTTTTTATAATTTTTCAAAAGTAGCTCTTTTCTTAATGTACTACATTTTAATACAATACTTGCTTTAATAATGATGCATATATGCAGATGCCAATAGATCATATTTATAATATTTTTATAAATGAAATTAATGACAGACTCAAATAGTATTTCACATGATCTGTTTGGATAGTGAAGCCTTTTTATTTTTCTTGAGATTTATAGGAGATTAGTATTTGTCCCTTGTTTTTGTCCTATCTGTCTTTCTGTGTTCAAATTTAACGAGAGAAAATTTTAAAAGATTTTTATTTACTTATTTTTGAGAGGAGAAGGGAGGGGGAAAGAGAAGGGGAGAAAGAGAAGGAGATAAACATTGATGTGCAAGAGAAACATCGATCAGTTGCCTCTCACTCTCCCAACTGGGCACCTGGCCCAAAACCCAGGCATGTGCCCTGATTGGCAATTAAACTGACAACCTTTCTGTTTGCAGGATGATGCCCAACCCACTGAGCTACACCAGTCATGGCTAACTAGGTAAATTTTGAAATATCCATATCAGTCTAACCTAAAAGAATAATTTTAGACTGGGAGAAAACATTTCCTCTGCTCCTGTTGTGAGGGGTTATGTAATCAAGAGGCATCAGAGAACCCTGGAACAACGAATGGATATCCTTGATATACGGTGATGGTTGTACAACTTTATACGTTTGGTAAAAATCATTGACTTATATACTTACAATGGATGAATTTTACGATATAAAATATATCTCCATAAAACTATAAAAAATCCCTGATGTATAAAGAACTACAAAACAATCAGGAAAACAACAACTCAATAGCAAAATGTAAAAGAAATATAAGAAGAAAGTTCACAGAAAAATAAGTATGGATGACCAATAAAGATAAAAATAAGCTTGATTTCACCAGCAATTAGAAAACTGCACTCTAAAGTAGCAACAAAAGTATTTTTCATCTGTAATTTGGAAAATGTATACATTTTATTCAAATTGTATGACTTATTTGAGTAGGTAGTACATTTAAAAGGTTTAAAGATAAAAATGAAAAAGGCTCTAAAAATGTTGAGGGAAAATTCCCTTTCTATTTTTTTTTTCAGATGTCTAATTTTCTTTTCCCCAATGAGGCCAGTGTTTCAGAATTTTCTGCATTTTCCAGAGACATTTAATGCACATACAGGAAATGTGTATATTTACCACCACCACTGTATGCACAAGTGGTCAGGAATTGTATAACTGCTCTGCAAATTGTGCTGTTCTCTTCTACCTTCAAGAGCTTCCCCTGTGAGTACCTAGACAGCTTCCTCATTATTTTCTATAGCTACCCAGAATTTCATTGTGTAGACATATTACAGTCTATTAATGTTTCCCAGTAGGTGGAAATATTTTTTTCTATATTTTCCCACTAAACTGCACTGTATATACATCACTTTACATACGTGAGTATGTCTGTGGAGTAGATTCCTAAATGTACTTTTAGAGGCTTCTTTACTTTAGAAGCAAAACTTCTAAAGTTTGGTTGCATGTAGCATCAGTGAGGATTTGGGAAAATGTGCAGCTCATACACTGTCTGGGGGAGCACTCTCACTGTATGGGAAAATTAGAAATATGCATATCTATGGACCCAGAAATTTTATTCCTAGGAATCTCCCCTACAGAAATTCTTACAAAGGAACATAAAATTTTATGTTCTGACATTGTTTTAAATGGAAAAACTTTGGAATCAACCTAAATAAACAGCAATCTTGGTAAAAATAAAAGTTTGGTACATCCATACTATGAAATACTATGGATAGGTAAAAAGAGAGAGGTAGATCTTCATGAATTGACATGGAATGATGTGTTAATAAGAAAAGCATTTTACATGAGTGGTGTGGTCCCACAAAGGGCAGATGGGTAGGATAGACCTACAGATGCACATACCATATAGCCCTCTCTATCGTTAACTCCCTCCCTCCCTCCTTCCTTTCCTCATGTGCAGAGAAAAAGATCTTGATGTATAGTGCACATTAACATTTAGTATTAATTAACTAAGGAGAAAAGAAAAAGATTGAAGAATAATAAAAGAGGAATTTCTACTTTTATTTTTGTACTGTTGGATAGTTTTTTACAATGAGCACATGTTCACGTATAATTTCTGTAATTAAGAAAATGACATTTGTAAGTACCAATAAAAATGCTACCTTTCGGTAGCATTTTTGTTTACCTTGGAGTGGTATCAACTACCACTCCAAGACATTTTCTTTCATTCCCACTGTTTTTTATTAATCATGAGAAATTCCTACTTGAAGTAAACCATAAGATTCAGAAAGTAATATAACAGACACCCAAGGCCTTACCATCCAAATTTAACAGATGTTAACATTTTGCCAAATTTGCTTCAGACTTTGCTTTAGAAAAGAAAGAAAATGCTACTGCTATAGTTACAGCTCTGTGCTTTACACCCTCAAAGTGGACATTTTCTTAACATTAGGCATCATTTATAATTTTTTAGAATATAAATCAGATGACTTAAAAGAAAAAGGTTAAAACATTAAAAAAGTTAGTGTTAGTTTTTTAACCTTTTGTAGAAAAACTTCCCACAAGAGGGATTACAAATTGCATTTTTCTTTTTTTTTTTTTAATCTACTTGAAGATTTTGCCATTTCTTGTTTATCTTCCTTCTCTGATCTCATTCCTATCTCCCTGAATGAGCATCTTCTCCTTGGGCTCTTTGCTTCCATTCTTCTCACACTGTTTCTTACCGGCAGCTACTGCCAGACTATCTTCCTAAACCAGGGTTTCTCTACTCCAGCATTGCTGATGTTTGGGTTGGACAGTTCTTTGTAGTGTCCTTTGCATTTTACATGTTTAACAGCATCCCTGGCCTCTGCACACTAGGTGCAGCAGCATCTTTTCCAGGTATGACAACCAAAAATGCCTTTGGGCTTTGCCACATGTACCCTGGAGGACACATTCATCCTGGCTGAGAACCACTGTCCTAGCTGCGGCATTCGATATGGCTTCCGTACTCGAGTAGCCTCTCATTTGACTGTCACAAATTCAAATCCTCCCCTCACCATCTCTCACCCCAACTCCGCGTCAAAGCCTTGCATATTTCCCCGTTCACTTCCTACTCATTTCTCACTTCTCATCAGTCAGGTAGATTCTCTCATCTGGGCCTTCACATGATCCTTTCCTGCATCTTATGGTGTCTGATCTGTTACTTTTTGCCCATCCAACTCCTGTTTGCACTTCAAGGTGAGGCTTAAGTCCTGTTCTTCACATAACATTTCTGATGTCTTTGGCTTCAACTATGTTCTTTGGAGACAGTAAAGTCTAGTGGTTCACAGATGGGCTTCAGAATCAGATGAATGTGGGGACAGCCCTGATACTCCCACATAAAAGCTGTGTGACTTGGGTGAATTATTTAGCCTCTCTGTGCTTAGTGTCCTCATTAATATAATGGGGACAACAATTTCTACCTTGCGGAGTGGTTGAGAGGATTAAATTAGATTTTGTAGGCCTCACTTGGTGTTTAAGTATATATGCTAATTTATGGCTTTTGAGTAGTTTCATGTGTGTTTATCTTAACTGCCCAACAAATTAAGAAGAGGGAGATTATGTGTTAAACTTTTGTTCTGTCTCTTTAGTGACAGATCCTTTGTAGATGCCTAATAGATATTGACTACATGGGAAAAATAATACTGTACAAATGTACCAATTACAACACTGCTACTGTACTTACTTATAGTCTAGCCCATGTAACCTGCTTCCTTGACCATCCATTCCTTTTGAATGAATTTCAGAAACATTAGGTTTATCACCTCAATTACTTTCAAAATAAATGTACGCCACCAGTTGGTTGCTGCTCTGTTGAAATGGTGAAATGATGTATTGCTCCTATGATCAGTGAGGGTGACTTGTTGCATTGTATTCTTGGAAACACAGATGAAAATCATGGCACCCGAAGGATCCAGTTCTATGGCTTTTCTTTGGGATCATCCTCTGTTAAGGTGCTGGATGTTGCTAGTAGTTTGAGTTTCTTCTGCATAGGGTCATAGAGAAGAGTACACGTTTGGAGCTCAGATTATGATTTGATTTAATCCAATTTGCAGCATACAATCAGCATGACTTTGGTAAAATTTTAAAACCTCTCTAAGCCTCAGTTTCTTTATCTGTAAAATGGAGGAAATAATAGCACCTTCTTTATGTGACTGTGATGAGAGAATGTTTATACAGATCTTAGCACAGTGCGTGGTACATGTCAACTGTACAGTAAATGTTCGCTACTTGATCATCCTTTTTTATCTCCACAAGTATTCATCAAGAACCACTGTCCTCCAGGCAGTGGGGGGTGGGGGGGTGGAAATGATCCCGCCCTCATGGAGCTTACAGTCTAGTTTTTTTTAAAATATATTTTTAAAGATTTTATTTATTTATTTTTAGCGAGAGGGGAAGGGAGGGAGACAGAGAGGGAGAGAAACAGCAATGTATGGTTGCTCCTCACATGGCCCTCACTGGGGACCTGGCCTGCAACCCAGGCACGTGCCCTGACTGAGAATTGAACCGGGACTCTTTGGTTCCCAGCCTGCGCTCAATCCACTGAGCTACACCAGCCAGGGTTCTTACAGTCCAGTTTTATTATTTTGAATGTGGTAGATAGTGTGGAAGGGACATTTGATTATGTGAAGGTAAAAGTGCTATTGGAAAAAATTACTGACCAAAAAATTCAAATAAGAGACTTGAAAAATTAGTAAATGTTATTCTATGGTCATTTTTAATGCTCAGAAATAATTCTGATATGGTTGCAGAGTCTTAATCTTCTAGAAAGTCTCTTACATCAAATTACCATTTTTTATTGTGACAATTGAATGTAGTCAGTGGGCTTGGCAGTGACACATGAGGAAACCTGTGCACAGCACCACAGAGCCAGAGTGGAATTTCCCAATTACCCTGTCCTAGAAAAGCCCTTGGTCTTTCTAATTCAGCAATTTAGGACAGATTAACTGGGAAATTTCACTCCTAGGAACTGGTCTTTAAAATTCTTCAGAATAATTAAAAATTAATAATTATAATTATTAGCACAATAACTATTAACAGTTGTGTTAATTATTAATTATTATATTAAAATAATTTATAATTATAAATTGTTCATAATTCCCTTAATAGTGATAGGGATGCAGCATAATCTAGCTGTAAACATGTTCATTGCAGTGTCGTTTATAATAGAAAGTGGAACCCCGTAAGTATGCAGCAATACAAGATTAGGTTAGTAAACAGAGATAAATCAATATAGCATAATACTCTGCAGATGTTAAATGAAAGAGAAGACATGGAAAGATGTTCAAGATATAATAAGACCAAAAAAAGCACACTGCAAAGCAGTAGGCACAGTACAATAACATTTTAACAAGAAAATATCTCTGCGCTAGGTGCATATACATAAAAATGACTAGAAGGATATACAGAGCGGGTTCCTGTGAGTAGTGTAATTATGTGTAATTTGGATTTATTTCTTTTTGATTCTCTGTATGCTCTGCAAATAACTGGTGGAAGTCATTGTTGATACCTTTAACAGACTGAATTGTGTCCTGTTCAAAATTCATACGCTGAAATTCTGACTTCCGGTACTTCAGGGTTGTTAAAGAGATAATTAAGTTAAAATGAGGTGGTTGGGGTTGGGCCTTCATCCTGTATGACTGGTGTCCTTATAAGAAGAGGAAGCTTGGACACAGACATGTACAGAGGGTACCCCATGTGATGACATAGGGAGGGGATGGCTATCTAAAAGGCAAGGAGAGAGGCTGCGGAAGAAAATGACCCTGCCAACACCCTGATCTTGGACTGGTAGCTTCTAGGACTTGAGAAAACAAATTTATGTTATTTAAGTCACACAGTCTGTGGTATTTTGTTATGGCAACCCTAACAAAGTAATCTAGTACCCAACCCCCAATAACCTTCATGTCCTTCCTCCTGTCTAACAGAACTCCAACTTGGTTTAGGTGTTCACCTTCCTTTGTGAGAAATGGGTCCTATTCATGCCTATGAAAATGGTGATAAGTCCATTCCCTTGCCAGTTATTGAATTTGATATGCACATGTGACTCAGTTCTGGGCATCAGATGCGAAAAATCTGGAGGGTCTCCAAGTTTTCCTAGATGGTGAGAAATACCCTAAGGCACAGTTCCCTGTTTTGTTTATATTTTTGCTGGATATTGTCACATCTGCAATGATGACTAGAACTGCGGCAGACATCTTGGGACTGTGAGAGAAGCTGGCCTGAGGATCCACCCTGCCTTGCTGAAAATAGAAAACCAGAAAAATAGAAAGAATATGGATTCTTTTTTTCAAAATATATTTTATCAATTATGCTATTACAGTTGTCCCATTTCTCCCCTTTATACTCCTCCACCTTGCACACTCCCTCCCACCCGCATTCCCCTCTTTAGTTCATGTCCATGGGTCATACATATAAGTTCTTTGGCTTCTACATTTCCTATACTATTCTTAACCTCCCCCTGTCTATTTTCTATGTACCATTTATGCTTCTTATTCTCTGTACTTCCCGCTCTCCCACTCCCCCACTGATAATCCTCCATGTGATATCCATTTCTGTGATTTTGTTCCTGTTCTAGTTGTTTGCTTAGTTGTGTTTTTTAAAAATTTGTTTGTTAATAGCTATGAGTTTGTTGTCATTTTACTGTTCATATTTTTTTATCTTCTTTTTCTTAGATAAGTCCCTTTAACATTTCATATAATAAGGGCTTGGTGATGATGAATTCCTTTAACTTTACCTTATCTGGGAAGCACTTTATATGCCCTTCCACTCTAAATGAAAGCTTTGCTGGATAGAGTCATCTTGGATGTAGGTCCTTGCCTTTCATGACTTGGAATACTTCTTGCCAGTCCCTTCTTGCCTGCAAGGTTTCTTTTGAGAAATCAGCTGATAGTCTAATGGGAACTCCTTTGTAGGTAACTGTCTCCTTTTCTCTTGCTGCTTTTAAGAGATTCTCTGCTTTTCTTTAATCTTGGCTAATGTAATTATGATATGCCTTGGTATGTTCCTCCTTGGGTCCAAATTCTTTGGGACTCTCTGAGCTTTCCTGGACTTCCTGAAATTCTATTTCCTTTGCCAGACTGGGGAACTTCTCCTTCATTATTTTTTCAAGTAAGTTTTCAATTTCTTGGCCTTCTTCTCCTTCTGGTACCCCTATGATTCGGATGTTGGAACATTTAAAGACGTCCTGGAGGTTCCTAAGCCTCTCATCATTTTTCTGAATTCTTGTTTCTTCATTCTGTTCTGGTTGAATGTTTCTTTCTTCCTTCTGCTCCAAACCGTTGATTTGAGTCCTGGTTTCCTCCCCAGCACTGTTGGTTCCCTGTGATTTTTCTTTACTTCACATAATGCAACCTTCATTGCTGCCTGGGTCTTTTTATGCTGTTGAAGTACCAGGGAGTTCCTGGAGCATCTTGATAGCCAGAGTTTTGAACTGTGCATCTGATAGGTTGGCTATCTCTTCATCGCTTAGTTGTATTTTTTCTGGAGCTTTGACCTGTTCTTTCATTTGGGACATTTTTTTTTTTTGTCTTGGCATGCCTATTATGTAGTGAAGGGCAGAGTCTTAGATATTCATCAGGGTGGGGCAACCTACGTGACTGCCTTGTGATGCTGTTTGTGGGGGAGGGGTCCAAGAGGGAACAGCACTGCTTGCTCTGCTCTCTGCCAGTTTTCAGTCACTTCCCCAGCTACCTACAATCTAATTGGGCCTTTCTGGAGCTGATTCCCAGGTGGGTGGGTTTGTGTACATCCTGGGACCCTGTGGGTCTCTCCAACGAACTCTCCTGTGAGGCTGGGAGTTTCTCCTGCTGCTGCCTCAACCCCCACAGGAGTTTTTAGTCAGAGGCTTTGAGGCTTTATTTCCTTGTACTGGAACCCTGGGTTGTACGGTCTATCTTGCTCCCTAATTGTTCCTCCCAGTTTATCTGCCCAGTCCACAAGCCATCACCTTGCCTGGTCTGCCAGCCACTGCCTTGCTGCAAGTCCTCTCCACCGGCTGCCCATTTCTGCTCCTCCTACTTGTCTGGATGAATGTTTCTTCTTTAACTCCTTCATTGTCAGATTTCTATACAGTTCAATTTTCTGTCAGTTCTGGTTGTTTCTTGTTTTTAAATTTGTTGTTGTCCTTCTTTTGGTTGTGCAAGGAGGCACAGTGTGTCTACCTATGCCTCCATCTTGGCCAGAAGTTAGAATATGGATTCTTAATAATGCCTTTTAAATCATCCTGGAGTCAACCACCTCTAGACTTGTTTAATGAGATTATGCAGTTTATCTTTAAGCCAGTTGAAGTTTGATTTTCTCCTACTTGCAGCCAAAAGCATTCTAACTGGTACAATTGAAACCTAGAACAAATCACTGGAGAAAAATAGGTTTTATAAACCTTTGGATGCCTTTGGGCCTGTACCTAAAAGCATGAACTCCTACATCTAATAAACTTCTCCAGCATGAAATAGTTTTTCTTTTGGCTATAGCCCAAAGTCCTAGTGAAGGACTCGTTTTGTTCAGAATATTGACACCTATAGAATATATATTTGAATGCCTCACATTTCATGTTTCCATGTTGCTGAATAGAGTGAGCACACATGGCCAAGGGTTATTTGCATAGCAACCTCAAAGGATTATTTAACTGGAACAGCAGTCACATGCCAGCCAGTTAATGTTGAGTGCACACGAAATGCACAGCCCTGAACCCTGTTCTGGTGAGAAGATGGGGGGACTATGAAGCATAAGCAATTAAGTCCCACCTGCAAAATGATTATGTTCATGGTAAGTTAACAGAGAGAGTGAAAATTCCAAGATAAATAAAGACCATGTACATGTAAGTAGGAAAGGTACAGGGTGGGTACAGTGTTTGCTTTCATTGGAAGAGGAGAGGAAAGAACCAGAAAGACAAGATTGTTTCCTGGTCTCACATATTTACAAACCATTTACTATGTTTAGCCTTTTACTTCATACAGATTGCTTTTGCTAATGTCATTTCCTTTAGATGGGGTAGTCTTTGCTAATTACCCCATCTAAAGTAAGGTGCCCTACCTGTTATTCCCCCCACTACTGGATGCTTTCCCATCACTTTGTTTTTCTTCATAGCACTCATCTCTACACTGACACGAACCTCTAGAGAGGAGTCTCCACTCTCTCTCCCAGCAGCACTGTGCAAGTCAACCAACGATGTGGACTATAGGAGACTTTGGAAATTAACTGAAAAGGTTTTCACTTACTTGCCGGGAATAGATCTTAAAGAATTGCTTTTACATAGGCTTGAAGACATATATACTAGAGTGTTCATTACCATATTGTTTGCAATAGAGGAAAATTAGAAAACAACAGAAATGTCTATCAATAAGGGAGCCTAAACATAGTTTATGATATATTTATACTATGGAATTCTATGTACCAGTTACTCTGTAATTAATATTAGTAATAGAAGCTAAGAGCTGTTGACTATTATCTACATTTTATTATTTATTTACTCTAAAAGCCCTCTGAGGTGTAAAATGTTATTAGAGGTTAAGTGATTTGGCCAAGTTCAGACAATTAGGAAGTGGCAGAGTTAGGATTCATGACCTAACTACTGGTAGCACACACACTTTAAACTCTCTTTCATACTGTTTTTCAGAATTGGGATATATGTACTCTCGAATTTTTAATAATTCCTAAGAATTTTGTTAGCTGAAAATTAAAGCAAAATGGGTCTAGAATGAATCAGTTTATAAAACAAAAGATGTTGGTAAGTAAGTATATGTGTGTTGTGTATTATCAGTGCTTTCTTGTGAGGAGGGTGAGTGGATAAGGTCATGGAAACTTTCGTATTTACCCTTTATATTAAGATTCTTGGGTCTTTTAAAACAGTGGTGTATTTATGTATATTACCCAAGTAATTAAAGACAGTTGTGCAACAACTAAAGTTACCACTAGAGGGCTCAACAGCTGCTTACCACAATCTCCCCTTAGAATTGGTGCGGAGAGAGCTGTCCAGGTGCTGAAGTGTGTAGGGTGAGTAGCTCACTGGAGTGAAACACTGGGACCTAGAGAGACTCTTGGAGCTTCCACTGCCAAGACTTATAGGTGGGAATCAGTTGAAGTAGGGAACTGAACTAACTTCTTTCATTCTCTCTGTTATTCCAGCACGATCAGCTCTAGCATGTCAGGGAAGGGTAGGCAAGTGATAATATTTCATTATGCTCCTTACCCAAGAAAAGAGAGAATATTTTGTCATGGGGAATGTGGTGATATTGGCAGCTTGGGAACGTGGGGTAGAAGATTCAGCTAGCAATAGAGACCAGAAATTTCTACCTTATTCTCAAATAATTGGGAAAGAGTATGTCCTAGGGAAAAGATACCTTTTTAAAAAAAGTTTTATTGCAGTGAATTAACTTAAAGAACCTAAACTTTAAACTCCTTTGTAACATAGTTTATAAACAATGGCCAGGTCCCTCACTTTACTATTTTATAAGAGATTATAAATGTAAATATGGAAATAAGAATTTTGAAAAATTAAAACTGTCTATAGTGTTCAAAGTTGGTTAAGGATTAACAAAATAAGTATGGATGTATAATGTTCCTGAGATTTTAAATAGTCACAACCCTTTAGAAAGTAATTTGGCAGAATCTACCAAAGTATCAAGTAGTATCCTTTTGGCCCAATAATTCCACATTAAGAATTTAATCTAGAGAAATATATTAATAAGTATGCAGTATCTTTTTATTACAATCATGCTAATATTTTTATTTATGGATTTTTAGAGAGAGGGGATAGGAGGGAGAAAGAGAAGGAAATATCAGTGTGCAAGAGATACATCAATATGTTGCCTTTTGCACAACCTCCACTGGGGACCTGGCCCACACCCCAGGCATGTGCCCTGACTGGGAATCAAACCAGTGACTTTTCAGTTCTCAGGCTGGTGACTTTTCAGTTTTCAATCCACTGAGCTACACCAGCCAGGGCACAATCATGCTAATATTATACCATTGTTTATTTTGGTGAAAAGCTAGAACCAATCTAAATATTATTGGCAGTAGGGGTTAAATTGTGGTTCAGCAATTAATAAGCAGACAATAAGAAGGTTGACTTATATGAATAGATAAAGAAGGAAATCCATACCATTTTGATGGATTAAAAAACACAGGGTGGAGAACAGTATGCATACTATAATCTACTAATATAAAGAAATTTGCATATGTTTGGGTAGAAAACCTAGAAGGTCATACCCTAAAATATTAATGGGAAGCGTATTTAGAGAATGGGATGTCATGGGAAAGGTGAAAGATTTTTCAGTTGCTGTTTGATATACATTTGTATTGTTATTCATACATAAAATGAACCTGTGCCATTTTATGGTTTTAAAAAGATAAAAAGGAGTTATGTAAACCAAAGTATTGAGTTGAGATACATTACTATTCTCTGTGTCTTCATACTTTTAAAAATTTTATTCCTTTCAGTTATGTGATTAATGGTACTATGAAATTTGATTTTCTTTTGTTTTTTTCCCTTTTGGTCTCCAGCAAGGGAGTTTACGAGAAGTCTTTTTTAAAAAATGAGATGAATTTTACCCTAGAAATTTATCACTAAGAATCAAATCAAAAAAGTTTCTTGGCAACTCAGTAGGTCAGCTCAGATGTTCATTCTGCAAGGGCTGCTGGGAAAGCTGAGAGAGTAAAAGCCGCTCAGTAAAGCTTCTTGGCTGTGAGGTTTCAGGTATGCTCTGAGAATCCAAGGCTCTGAGAAATCACGAAATCATTCTGTGCTAATTTATGAGTTATTTTTAAATTTTCTTATGTCAAGTTCAATTAGCATTGATTAAACTCTTGACTTTAGGAGGGGAAGTGAATTTTGGGGGAGCAGGAAGTCTGTTAGCATGGGAAAGAGTCCCAAGCGAGCCACAGAAGGGATCCTTTGTGAAGAGTCTAAATTACAGGGTGAATATCGCGACAAATTCTTCTGTACCAGATTTATCAATGTTTGCAAATTGTAAAAACACAGCATAATTTTCCAATATGTCAGTATGTGTGTGTAGAGGGGCTGGTGAATCATCACAAAGGCTGAAATTCTGTGACAGGTCACACTCCCTTCTACATGTGGGGAATTAGAAGTTTTCTAATAAGATGCTAATATGATTAAGTTGTCCTTTACAATCTGTTCAGAATCATGTTTGCAACATTGAAAAAAAATTTTTTAATTATTTTATTATTGTTCAATTACAGTTGTCTGCATTTACCCTCCCCCGTCCACCCCAGGCAAACCCACCTCCCTCCCTTGCTTCCACCGTCCCCCTTGGTTTTGTCCATGTGTCCTTTATAGCAGTTCCTGAATACCCTTGTCCCCATTATCCCCTTCCCCCTCCCCTCTGATTACTGCCAGAATGTTCTAAACTTCAATGTCTCTGGTTCTATTTTGTTTCTCTGGTTGTATTTTGCTTGCTTACCTCACAAGCGTTTTGGCTGTGACTGATCTGAATTCCCTGGTAGCTGATCTGGCCTCGGTGCCTTCTCTCCTGAGTCCTTATATAAAACCTTTTAACATTTCATATAGTAGAGGCTACATGATGATGTATTCCTTGAACTTGACCTTATCTGAGAAGCACTTTATCTGCCTTTCCATTCTAAATGACAGTTTTGCTGGATAGATTATTCTTGGTTGTAGGTCCTTGCTTTTCATGATTTGAAATATCTCTCTCCAGCCCCTTCTTGCTTGGAAGGTCTTCTTTGAGAAATCCGCTGACAGTCTTATGGGAATTCCTTTGTAGGTAACTGTCTCCTTTTCTCTTGCTGCTTGCAAGATTTTCTCCTTATTCTTAATCTTGGGTAATGTAGTTATGATGTGCTTTGGTGTGTTCCTCTTTGGGTCCCACTTCTTTGGGGTTCTCTGAGCTTCTTGGATTTCCAGGAAGCCTATTTCCTTTGCCAGATTTGGGAAGTTCTCATTCATTATCTGTTCAAAAATACGTTCAATTTCTTGGTGTTCTCTTGTCCTTCTGGCAGCCCTATGATCTGGATGTTGGGTCGTTTACAAATGTCTCTGAGGTTCCTGAGACCCTCCTCATTTTTTTGAATTCTTGTTTCTTCCTTCTGGTCTACACTATTGGTTTGAGTCCCAGCTTCCTTTTTTTCCCTATTGGTTCCCTGTAGATCATCCCTCATTATCTTTATTGTATTCTTCATTTGTTCATTTATTTGCATCCACCTTTCTTCCAGTTTTGTTAGCATTTTGATTACCAGCATTTTAAACTGAGCATCTGATAGGCTGACTATGTCATCATCGGTTAGTTGTAATTTGTTCTGATCTTTCATTTTGGCCATTTTCATTCTTTTTATCTCTGCGCACCTGTCGGACTCTTAGGTGTTTGCCGGTGCCCAGCAATCTGGGTCGCTTTTTTATGACATTTCCTCTGGGGGCGGGGTCTGGGAGGGAGCAATGGCAACTGCCTTTCACTGCTGGCTCCCTATTACCCTCTGCTCCCTAGCTCCTTACTGCCTCCTCCACCAGTCTCGGCCCAGCTGGTTCCCACTGGCCTCACTGGATACGTCGCTGGCTGCGGGGTTCACCCGTTGTTCGGGTTCGTGTTTTTTTTAGGCGCTCATGGTGTGAGTCCCTCCGGGCAAACTGCCTCTCACTGCGCTCCTCCACTTGGTTCTGCCCCGCTTACCGGCCTGGATGTACTTCCTCTCCCACTTCCTGGGTTTCGGACTTCCCTTCAGTTCGTTTCTGTCCATTCTGGTTGTTTATTTTTCGCTATTGAGTTCGTTGTTTAAACTCTCTGGTTGTGATCGGCGGCGAAGTGCATCCACCTATGCTGCCATCTTGGCGGAAGTCCTCGCAACACTGAAAATTTTAAAAAAGGGTAATGTAAAGCAAAAAACAGGGCCTTCACATCTGAGAACTGATAGTCCAACTTTTAAGATTTCCTTATTCTTACATTTTATGTGTTCATTAAATAAAGCATATTCTTATGCAAGCCTCTTTGGCTGCGCTGAATTGCACTCAGTCCATACTCAGTTGCTACTCAAACTGAAATGTAACAACTAATAGGACTAGAAAATGTTAATGAGCCAAGCAGCATTCCATTCTGCAGTGCCAGTGGAGAGAAGGGAGTCAGGGTTCTGTTATTTATTTCTCGCAACCAGTAAAATTCTGTTATGCTCATCTCAAAACAAGAAAAAAGGACAGATAAGATATATATATATATTTCTTTGTCTACTGAACAGATGAACCTGCAGTGATTTTGTGCCTTCTGTGTGAGATCATTTCCCTTTTTGCAGATGTGGCTTCATCAGAACAAAATAATAATGATAATAGTTCTGTTTTATTGAAGCACTTACTATGTGCCAAGCAGTTTTATCTCATTTAATCTTCACTACAACCTCAGATAAATTTTATTTAAGAGATAGAATTTTTCCCCTTTTACAGATGTGAAAGCTGAGAATTTATCCAAAGTTATACAACTCGAAACTAACAGGAGTATCTTATTTAAGTAATTTAGATTTATTGAATGTCCAGAGTCTTTACCTTCTTTCTAGACATTTTAGAATAAAAGAGGCTTGCATAACCTAATTTTCTCCTAGTTGATACTGTGCTTTGGGAGATAAGTCACATTGATGAAGTAATGTGTAAAGAAGGGAGTATTAAATAGAATAGACTTAAATCTGATACAAAGACTGAAAACAAGACAATGTGAACTACCAAAGAGGCAGGCAAGGTAGGAGGAAGGCCAAAAAACTCTAGAAGGAAGTGTCTTAGTCTTCCTAGGTTGCTATAACAAAATTCGTAAGATTGGGTGGCTTAAAGAACAGAAATTTATTTTTTCACAGTACTGGGGTCTGAAAGTCCCAGATCAAGGTGCTGGCAGGGTTTGATTCTCCTGAGGCCTCTCTTCTTGGCCTGTAGATGGATATCTTCTTTTTGCATCCTTGCATGGCCTTTCCTCTGTGCACCACAGTCCTGGTGTTTCCTCCTCTTCTTTCAAGTACACAAATTCTATTGAATTAGGGCCCCATCCTTACAATCTCATTTAACCTTAATTACCTCTGTAAAGGCCCTACCTCCAAATACAGTCACATTGGAAGTTAGAGGGTCAACATATGAATTAAGGGGAGGGGCACAATTCAGTCCCAAACCAGGTCAATATGAAATGGTACAGTCAGTAGAAGTTTTATAGCAGAAGAGGGCTACGAAAGATTGATAAAGTATGGACAGAGAATATAGTGTGGAAGGCATTTAAGGAATGAGTGATGAAACAAATAAAGGGCTAAAGAAAGAGCATTTGAAGTGCAGCAGGTGGCCTCAATAGTCAGCAACCCAGGAAAGGAAGCTCTGTTATTTCAGTCACATGAAGGGATTTTCATGCAGAGATGCTAATGCCAAAGACACATGAGATGTACCCCAACATTCTTGATGGGCACATCTTCCCCCCTTTTATTTCCAACCCAAATTCTTTCCAATAATCTCAGCCCACATCCTCTGCTTGAATTGCACACAAAACTCCATGTCAGTACCCCACCTTTCCTGTAGTCCCACGATTATGTAAAAAATATTCTTTCTTCATCATGTCTCTTACTTGACTGGGCTGAATTATCATATTTATCTGCTTTTATTGATTGAATATCAAACATAAAAAACAGTTATAAACATGCATGTTCACATAATCACAACTTTCTGCTTACAGAATCTCAAGTCTGAGTTTTCATCAATATCGCTTGATTAAAGAATTTTACTCAATATATTAACATATTATACTAATACATTAGTATATTTTGCTTCCTGATTATTAGCTCCCCTCAGTGTGATACAAGAGGGACAAAGGAAGTGATCTAGAGTCAGGGTTTGAGGCTTTGGGGAAGCAGAGGTACAGAGAAATGACTGACTCAACAAGTAATGCTTATCGAGACACTATGTGCTGGCCACAGTGGTAGAGACTGGAGACCAGAAGACAAGGGACACCATATTGGTTTTCAAGAAGTTTACTATTAATGGAAAGGAAACAGATGAGTACAGAGTAATTCCAACAAGATTTGCCATGTAATAGATAGAGGTGGCGTGGAGAGGTCAGCAGGAGTTCAGGCTTGAGAACCTTCTTACTTGACATGTCTTTGCCACTTTCTCACTTTGTGACCTTGAGCAAGTTATTAGAAAGTTTATCCCATTTCCTATCTGAAATATGGGAATGATCATACCTATTATGCAAGGTTATTGTATGAGACACTGTAGTGCCTCATGTATGGTAGGTGTCCAGGAAGTTGCAATTATTATTATGTTAATTACAATGATAGCATTTGTGATTTATAAGGTGTTGTTGGTAGTAGCAGTGAATTCTGACCAAGGTCAGGGGAAGCTTGCTAAGGGAGAGAGTTTCTAGAGTTCTGCATCTGCAAACCATCTGGCAAGAATGTCAGGGAGGAAGCTCTGCACTAAGAAAGTGTTTAATGAGTTGACCTCAGAAAGCCCACTCACATGTAAGTTTTTATGAATATTAGCTCAGAGAATTCTCCAGCTGGCTGAGACCTTTTTGGAAGAGTGCTTGGTAAACACTGTAGACAATGTGGAATGAACTGAAGCTAAATTTGTTCTCGATGTGCGTGAATAAGGAATTCCTTTCCCCTTTTATACAGACGGTGTAGTACATAAGCTTCTCTCACTTTCTAGGATTTCTATAACGCAGGTCAAGGGTTTTGTTTTCTTAGATTAGTATATTTATACCTTCATTAGAGGGGCATCCATTTTCAATTGGATCTGATTTTAAACTTTTTGAAATGTTGGAACACAAGATATATGATAAGTACTTAGCAATCTAATATGGGCTTAGCAAATAACTAAATAATCTATGCTAATAACAATGATCCCCTTTCTCAAAACATTTCCTATTTTAGTAACTATAAAGAGTAAAAATGTAACATTATGCCTTCTGGATGTCAAACATCATATTTTTTTAAGTAAAAAATTCAGATGATTCCAAACATGTTGAGTCTCCCCAAGTTAAGCCCTCCAGCTGTGCAGGGAATTGTTCAGTGATTCTCAAGCATGCAGACTCCTGGGAACAAATATGGCCCTTATACAATCTCTTCCATTTCCTACTCAATTGTAATTCTAAAGAGGCAGGCCTGGTGGAATGTTATTCTTTGGCCTTGGATTTCTTGAGGTAACATGCATTAAAGTGAAAAGTCGATATCTGGAGTTCAAGGGCAAAAGAGACCATAAGGTACTGAGAAAATTAGAGTTCTGCAACCCAAGAAGGCTGCTGTGTTGTGCTGGCATATCAGGCCACAGCAGCGGAGTAAGCCAATTCTTGAGGCGAAAGCCACAGGGAAGGAATTAAAGCATCTCCAAAGCTCTTAGTCAGCACATGCTGTTATTCATGCAGAAGCGGGGATACCAGTAAGACTCAACGTGCTGACTTAGCATCAGCCTACAATTCATATTATGAATAGAGAAATCTTGAAATGCCTAACTTCTAAGGGATGAAACACCCGTATTAGTTTGGGTGAGCACACTCAGATATAATTTTTGCTGTGGGCAATGGAAAGGTGATTTTCCCAACCAAGGGCACAGCTGGGATTGAGAGAAAGACTTTCACTTGCAAGTGGTACACAAGCTGTGGAGCCCTTGAGAGCACTGGTGCTAGAGGCAAATGCCTTCAGGCTATACCCTCAGTAAAGGATTTACCTTCTCTCTGCTTCCCTTGGTTTACTGATCTTTAAAATGGGGAATAATTTGGAGGGATGGGGAATGTTGTTTTGTAGGTGACTTGGAGGGTTAAATGACATATGTATATGATGTGCTTAGAAGCTCTAACATTTCATGAGTACTCAGTAAATGTTCATAATAATGAGAATAGTGCCCCCTGGTACCTTGTTTCCATTGGAAACAGTTAAGCATTACAAGTTTCTCTTAAGCAACTAGACATTGCCCCCTATATTTACACTTTAATGAAGATTGCTATTAAAATAGAGAGAAAAGTAGAAAAGTTATTTAGGAAACAGAACAGGAAATTCTCATTACTATTTGTAAAAAGTGATCAATATTACTCTGGGATCTTAAAGTCAGAATGCAACTTGTGATTCTATTGATGATAATTGTGGATACATTGAAATGCTATGTCATAGTTACTGTGCTAAGGACTTTCCTAAAATATTTCATTAACTTTCAAAATAACCATGTGGAATATGTTGTCCCTACTTCATAGATTAAGAGACTGAGGCTTTGAGAGAGTAAGTAAGTATCCAAAGGACTGACAGCTAGCACGCTAGTTATTTACTGCTGCATAACAAATTATACCAACACTTCGTGTCTTAAAACAACAAATAGGCCAAGATGGCAGTGTAGGCAGACATGATTTGCCTCTTCACACAACCACGTCAAAATTTTAACTGAAGTATAGAACAACCATCACTCAGCATCATCAGAAATCAAGTTGAGTAGAAGTCTGACAGCTATAGAATTAAAGAAACCACATCCATCCAAGCTGGTAGGATGGATGCAGATGTGGAATGGACTGGTCCCACATCCATGTGTGGTGGATAAACTTTGGGAGGGATATCTCAGGAGTGAGGCATCCCAGCTCCACACCAGGCCCCCACCACCCCAGGGTTCCAGTGCCCGGAAGATAAGTCCCTACAACTTTGGGCTGCAAAAATCAGCAGGGATTGAGTCAATGGAAGAAACTTCTGGATCCCCAAGCAGTTCCTCTTAAAAAACCCACACATGGACTCAGACTCATTCCCTCTGAACTCTAGTGCCAGGGTAGCAGCTTGGAAGTCACCAGTGGCATGTTGAGAGAGACTGAGGTGTCTGGCCTCAAGGCGAGGAGAGGCCATTGTTCTTTTTCTGGGCCCTCACCCCACAGGGGAGTGGAGCTAGCAAGCTGATGCCATATCTGAGTCTCCATCGACCTGGCTAATACTGTTTGACCCACCTTGGAGATCCTGAGACTCGACCCCACCCAACTTATGGGCCCACCCAAACTGCTTTTCCATATAAACGGGACATCTTGGCTCATGCTTTGCAACACAGGTGGCAAACACAAGGCCCACAGGCTGAATCCGGCCCTCTACCTTGTTTTATCTGGCCAGGCACCTTGTTTCTACCTGGCAGCAGCGCCAACCTCCTTGCCCCTAGTTAAGGAATAGTTACATTTACACAGTCCTAAAATTATGTTCGGCCCTTTGAAAGCAACTGCAAGGCTGATATGGCCCTCGGTGAAAATGAGTTTGACACCCCCCTTCTTTACAGCTTCCTAAATCCTCTCAAACAAGCAATAGCTGGCCTCTGTGAGCCACAGGCTGGGCACTAGCAGCAGCTAACCTATATGCACAGCTTGGCTTCACCTGGGAATCTCCAAATCCAGCACAAGTAGCAGCCATCTCAGATTGCTTTATGGCTCAGGAAGGGTGGCCCTGGGCTAAACACAGGTCGGGGCTGACCTTGGCCTGCACCACCCAGAAAACCCCAGGGCCAATGCATTCAGTGGGCAGCTACAAACCACGTAGGAGTACCATCACCCTGCTTCAGCACAGCTGATCTCCCACAAAAGGCAGAGGTTGGAGGTAAGTGGTCACAGCCAATCCTTGCAACTCACTGGCCTGGGTAAATCCCTCCCATTGACCTGCCAACAGTAACCAAAGTTCAACTACAAGAGGAGGGTGTACTGAGCCCACATAAAGGGCACAGCTTGAGTACCCAGCTTGAGTCATAGGGGAAGCTGTACCACTGGACCCTATAGGACTCTTACTACATTATGCCATACTACCAAGGAATGGAGTCAAAGCAGCTCTACCTAATACATAGAAACAAACACAGGGAGGCTGCCAAAATGAGGAGACAAAGAAACATTGCCCAAATAAAAAAACAGATGAAAAGTCCAAACAAAGAGCTAACTGAAATGGAGATAAGCAACATACCAGATGCGGAGTTCAAAACACTGGTTATAAGGAAGCTCAGGGGACTTAGTGAGGACCTCAGCAGCGTAAAAAAATCCATTCAGAAATTAAGGATATGCTAATTGAAATAAAGAATACTTTACAGAGAAACAGCAGTAGAGTGGATAAAGCCGAGATTCAAATCAATGATTAGGAACATAAGGATGCAAAAAACAACCAATCAGAATAACAAGAAGAAAAAGGAATCCAAAAAAATGAGGATAGTATAAGCAGCCTTTGAGAAAACTTTAAGAGATCCAACATTCACATCATGGGGTGCCAGAAGGAGAAGAGAAAGAGCAAGAAATTGGGAATCTATCTGAACAAAATAGTGGAAGAAAACTTCCCTAATTTGGTGAAGGAAATAGACATGCACATCCAGGAAGCACAGAGAGTCTCAATTATGATGGATAAAAAGGGGCCCAGTCTAAGACACATCATAAGTAATATGCCAAAGTTTAAAGATAAAGAGGGCATCTTAAAAGCAGCAAGAGAAACGCAGATAATTACTTACAAAGAAGTTCCCATAAGGCTGTCAATTGATTTCTCAAAAGAAACTTTGCAGGCTAGAAGGGATTGGCAAGACATATTCAAAGTCATGAAAAGCAGAGACTTACAGCCAACATTGCTTTACCCAACAAAGATATCATTTAGAATCAAAGGGCAGATAAAGAGCTTCTCATACAAGAAAAAGCTAAAGGAGTTTATCATCACTGAATCAGTATTATATTAAATGTTAAAGGGACTTATTTAAGAAGAAGATAAAAATTATGAACAATAAAATGGCAAAAACACATGTCTATCAACAAGTGAATCTAAAAAAACAAACCAAGCAAATGAGAAGAACAGAGATGGAATCATGGATATAGAGAGCATTTTGATGGTTGCCAGATGGGGGAGGGGTTTGGAGGAATGGGTGAAGAGGTGAGGGGATTAAGAAGTACAAATAGGTAGGTCCAGAATAGCCAAGGGGATGTAAAGCACAGTACAGGAAATGAGGTACCTAAAGAACTAATACGCATGACCCATGGGCATGAACGATGGTGCAGGGATTGCCTGAGGGAGTGGTTGGTGCTTGGGTGGAAGTGGGCAAAGTGGCAAAAATCAGGACAACTGTAATAGCATAATCAATAAAATACAATTCAAAAAATAAAACAACAAACATTTGTTGAGTGAGGTATAGGCCTTTGGTACAGAAGTTAAGGGCTTGCCAAAAAACTCAGCAATAAAAACAAGTAATATTTAAAAATTAAAAATTAATGGGAAAAAATCCATGATGAACAAAATACCAAGATTTTAAATAAAGACAGCACCAGTATTACTGATTTTTCCTTTTGCCTCACGTGCCAGTTTGACTGTCCATGACATTAGCAGTGATCCTGTCTTGTTTGTTCTTCATCTTTCAAATCACCACATGGTTCTCCAAGCTCTAACCCCTGACCCCGGATTTGTCTGCTTATCTCCATCCGCAAAGCCACTATGCTAGTCCAAGCTATCTTCTTTCACTTGTGCTGTTGACATAGCCTCTCCCCTATCTTCTTACCCCTGTCACCCCCTCCTAGCAATGTCCTCCCCTGTGCTCTAGGGGGAGTGAGGAAGGCAAGATTGAGCATATGGAGAAGTTAAGCTATGATGTAGTCACAACAAAGGCCTCAGCTGATCCCACAGAAAGTTCTGGAGTTGTCTGGAATCACTGTGGTAAGGGTCTGGGCCATTATATCAACATTTGCGTCCTTCCCCAGATATACATGTAGACTTTTTTCATATTATTTTATGTATTTGTTTTTCAATTACAATTGGCATTCAATATTAGTTTCTGGTGTGCAGCTTAGTGATTAGACATTTATATAATTAATGAAGTGATCTCCTCATAAGTGTAGTATCCACTTGGCACCATACACAGTTCTTACAATATTATTGACTATATTTCCTATGCTGTACTTTACATCCTTGTGACTATTTGTAACTACCAATTTGTACTTCTTCATTCCTTCATCTTTTTTGACCCAGCCCCACAATCCCCTTCCCATTTGGCATATAGACTTGTCATTGGATGCAAGCTGCCCCCCAGGAAGGCTCATGACCTTAGGTTAGGCAGCTCTCTTCAGTCAAAGTGAATTCCCAGAGAGGGAGTGGCTGAGTGTTGTCAGTCATCACTGCTTGCAGAAGCCCCAGGATTCCGTGCTTCAGTCTTGAAGGGAGGCAATCTCTGGATGGCTTGTCACAGCATCTACGACAGAAAACGTTCCAATCTTTCCCTTCTTGTTGGGCCCTCTCTTCAGCTATTGGAGAAGCTGAGAGTTGCCCACCCCGGGGCAGGACGCTATCGTTCTTGGTCTGGAATTCTCTTCCTGCTCTGCCTTTTCCCTTCCAAGGTCCTACTTATTTTTCACCCAAATGCCCTTTCTCCCAGAGCTCTTGCATGATCCCCTATTCCTTTTGCTTCATATCAAAGCACCACAAAACTTAGTGGCTTAAAACAACGAGTATGTATCATTTCTCATAATTCTGTGAATTAGCTGAATGGTTCTCATTTTGCCTGGGCTCACTCATTCTTGTGGTGGCAGTCAGCTGGCAGGTTGACTTGGGGCTGAACTCAGCTAGGATAGAAGGTCTCTCTCTCCCCACATGGTTTTCATCCCAATTCTTCATGGTAAGGTAGTTTCAGGTTTCTAAGAGGGTGAGAATGGAAGGTGAAGGCTTCTTGATGCCTATACTCTTGAACATGCATAATAGCACTTCTGCCATGTTCTATTGGGCAAAGCCAGTCACAAGGGCAGTTCAGATTCAAAGGGTAGGAAAATCGACTGTCTCTTGTTGGGAAGAGCTACAGGACTCTGTGGTCATATTTAATCTATCAGAGCAAGCTACACTAAGTACCTATGGTAAATAATCTCTCCCCATCAATGCCTGATTTTCCTTCATATTCTTATCATAATTTATAATAGCTTTATTTGTTTTTTATTTTTCTTCACTATATCATGATTCGTGAAAAGATAGATATCTCCCCAGTGTTTCTCCACTTCTCCAAACTTCCTACCTCAGTGCCTTACAAATAGTTGGTGCTCAATAAATATTGGCTGAATAATGAATGTAAGTTCTGTTTCATATCTAATATTCTCTGACTGATATGGATTTTGATAGCCAAGAGTTATTACCAAAACAGCCTGAAAGTTGGTAAAAAATGAGTCTAATTCTACATATATCAAAATAGTGGTTTTCAAAGTATTGTCTCTATGTGAGCAACATCAGTAGCACCTAGAAACTAGTTAGAAATGCAAATTCTTGGGTCCTACCCCAGACCTACTGGATCAGAAACTCTGGAGGCCTGGCTGAGAAATCTGTCTTATCAAGGTCTCCAAGGGATTCTCATGAACATGTCAGTTTGAGGACCATTTTTCCAAAGTATATTCCTTGGAACTCTAGCTTTATGGGATTTAAATGAGTGTTAAAGGACAAAAGGAGTCCATAGACCAATGCCTGGGAAACACTTGGTTAAATACAGACAGGTTTCTATACTACAGGACTTCATTTGCTCAGAACCTTTAATTTGCTAATTTGCATTGGGAATCTCTGAGAGAGGTTTATGGTATCCAATTCCTCATATGGGAGCATCTTATGGGACTAGCATTTCATGGAATGCGCTTTAACTCTTAGGGAAAACACTGCTCTAAATTAGAAGCAGAGAGTTTAAACTAACAAAAAATTACAATAGAGAATTATCTATTAAAAACGAATTTTATAGCTGATTCAGGCCCCAAAGATCTTTTAGGTCTAAGTCACAGTGTTGTGTGACATTGTGTCAATTAATTTGTTGGTAGAACCTTATTGCAATGTTATCTCCAAAGGTACATTACTTCTAAACTAAATCTGGGTTTTTTGTTATTAGAACCAACTCGCAGATGAGGAAATCATGGCTCAGAGAGGGCAAGAACTTGCCCAAGGTCATGTAGATAATGGGTGTGAAAATGGGATTTCAAACCCTTGCTACAGATACATGACTACAGAGAAGTTAACATTGACAAAACCTTGATGTACTGGGATGTAGGCATGCAGAATTCTTCTGTCTGATAGAGTATCAGTAAGTTCTGGGAGTTCACAACACTTTCATTGGCACTGAACCCTGACAGGGAGCCAGTTAGCAGCAACTGCTGCTGTTTCTTCCTACAGTGAGGATACTCAGACACTTGGGCTGCTACCCATTACCAATACTCCTTACCTAAAACAAGAAAGGCCATCCACCATACATACATAATTGGATGTCAGTTGGTGGATATTCTAATACCATTTTTGTCTCCTGCATGGAGCATCTGTCTACCTGGTGCATCTGCATTGCTGGTTTTGCAATAGGGAAGAGCTAATAAATCATATCTTTCTACCTGCTGCTGGTACTGTTCTGGCTTTTTATTTTCTAAGCAGAATCAACCATCACTCTATAATGACTTCAAAACCCCTCCAACCAAACCAAGTTACAAACATAAGCTTCCAGAAAATAAACACCAACAAAACACTCATCAATGGGAAATAGTTATAAGCAAAGAAGAAAACAAAAGGTTATGATCTGAAGTCAGAATATTTTGCTTATTATAATTGTATCTCTCTTATTTTTAGCCATATCACTAAATTACTGTGATGTTATAGCAACTGTCTTTTATTTAGTGCCCACTATT
This sequence comes from Micronycteris hirsuta, assembly GCA_004026765.1. Classification (NCBI taxonomy): domain Eukaryota; kingdom Metazoa; phylum Chordata; class Mammalia; order Chiroptera; family Phyllostomidae; genus Micronycteris; species Micronycteris hirsuta. The sequence goes on along the minus strand of PVJI01007222.1, from coordinate 31,000 downwards.
TAACAAGAGCTGTGCTAAATGCTTTATATATGATATTTATGTATAAATATCATATATAAAATATTATATTATATATAAAATCATTGAATTCTCACGACATGGGGTGGGATAATATTATCTCCATTTTACTGGTGAGGAAACTGAAGCTTAGAAAGATTCTTCTGCTCCGAAGCCAGCCAGACTGTCTTACCACCCCGCCACGCTATAAATAGTACTGGCAAGTGTAGAACTAATTTAAATATCTCTTAAAAACACTTGCCTGACTTTTCTTTTTGGCATGCAAAATCTTAAGCTGATATACTTTTATGACTCAGACCACTGAGTTACTTTTAAGAAATGCCATTCCTTCCCCAATCCATCAATTATAGAGGGGAGCATGGTGTTTTGGTGAGCAGTAATGGTTTTGGTGTAAGAAATGCCCAGATTTGGGGAGAGTTACTTTCCGGGACATGGTGTCTCATCTTTCAAACTAGGAAAACTACATCCCATCACCCAGGATTGTGGTGGGTGCCAAATGAGGAAATATATGTATGTCAAGCTCTTGGCCCAGTGCCTCCTGCACAGCAAGTATTCAATAAGTTGTGGCTGCTTCTGTTATAGTTAGGTAAATCCTTCAAGTTTAGGTCAAGAGTTCTCTCATATTTCATCTTCCCCATCCTAGACTCATCTCCATTTACTGCCCCTGCTTTCAAAGAGTGTTAAAGACAGAAGCCTAAGTCCTTTGTATGAACATGGTTGGCTGTGATTTATTGGAGAGGTCAGAGGTCATAATTCTAGTCCCAGTCATGTGAAAGTAGGCAAGCCTCATGCCTCCATCTCCTTGTTTGTCAATGAGGGTAAAATCAGCACTCTGTTCCTCAAATGGTTGTTAGGGGTATGATAAATCCAGCAAATGGCAGGCTAAAATGTGCTACCAGCAGTCATTAGTGTCAACTTCTAGTGGGTTATAAATGACGCAAAGGACATGTTCTACAATAGGGAACAGCCTTAGACCATAATGAGACCCAGTGACAGAATGAAGCCTTATTTGTTTATCTTTGGATCTTCCTCTGCGGACGGCCACTTTGTGAGGGTTGCTTATCCTGTTTTCTTCCTCTTTTAATGAACTCCCTGTGGAACAATTACTTATCTAAGGTCACAGGTCAAAAGGCAAGTCTTGAAGGCACAGATGAGCCAGAAATTTCGTTGTGCCCTCTAGTTTACTTCTGACATGGAAGTGCTTCATTCCTTTCAGGTGAAGGTGCTGGGAAGGGTGACTTTTAATTATGCATTTTCTTAAATCAGTGGATTGAGACAAAGAAGAGCCGTAGAGATGTTGCAAATACCAGCATATTGTAGTCATTTTTGATAATCTGGGAAAAGTTTTCACTGCCCAGGAGCAGAGGTTTGTTTGTCATTTTATGTTTTAGAAGGGTGTCTCAGGGAAGAAATGTGTTCTTTAGCCTTCATTCCCACTGGAGATTACATCTGCTCCCCACCCCCTGCCTTTAAGTGTTTTGCAGCACTTGCTTTGACAGACCACCAGCTGTCTTTTCTCACACAAAGTGGATTGCATGGCCAGAACTACTTGGGCACTGTTTTTGACAATTAAAATTGGAACACCGAACCACAGCCCACTTTGAGGAGGTTGGTACAAATTTATATCCTGTGGCAGCACCCAATGAAGAGGCAGCTGCTTATTTGAAGGCTGGGATGAACATTCTGGAGCTGTCTTGAATGTGTCAGATGGGGAGAGTCTCAGTCATCTTGTGGTTGGTCAGGAGCTTGGACTTGGGCTGCAGATGACTCAGAGTCTGGCCTTATTAGATGTGTGAGTTTGGGCAAGTCACCTCACCTCTCTGAGCTGCCCTTTTCTCTTATGGTGTGGCTGGAATGGTAGCTGTTTCAGAGGGCTGCTATGAAGGTTTAATGAAATTAAGCCTGCAAAACATTTTGACTGGTGCCTGGTAGTTAGTAAACACTCAATGAATATCAGCTATTATATATAAATCCATGTAAGTTGCTTGGCATGAGTATGTATATTAAGGGTGGCTTCTGTTACCATTGTTATTGTGAGTGTCCCTTCTCATTTGGAACTCAATCAGCTCGTGGCTCCACCACTTCTGAACTTAGAGGCTCCCTCTGCACAGAACTCAGACATGAATTTCTGGGGCAGAGGGTAGAGACTGTCCTAAGTGTTTGAAACTGACTACAGGCTCCCTCACCCATCAGTCTTTCCCCCAAGACTAGTGTAATCTTTTTCCTCTCATTCTCAACAACCACCCATCAAATGCCCCCAAACTGTCGTGCACATCAGGAAGTCCCTTAGGTAAAATTCATTCTTCCTCCTTCCGAAACATATAAGTGATTTGCTTCTAGAGCTTACTCTCAAATAGCAGGCGTCCCTCTCTCAATCTTGGTCAGTGTTTGGATCAAAACTGAATTAGTGGTTCTCAATCCTGGCTACACATTAGATTTCTCTGGTGGGGGTTGGAGGGGGTGCTCTGGAACATAGAAACACTGTCGACAATTAAATCAGTCTGTGGGATGGTCTTAGATATATGTGTAGCTAACACTTTCAAGTATTTACTTTGTGCCAGGCACTGTGCTAAGAGCTTTCTATGAATTAGCTCATAGAATCCTCATAACAACCAGAAAAGACATTATTCTACTGAGTGGTTAAGTAAGCTGTCCAGGGTCACCTGGCTTAGTTAGAGACAGAATCTGCATGAAACTTGGCAGTCTCTTGGTCTCCAAAGTATTCTAAATACTAAGCCACTTATTCCCAAAATCTGTTTCAACTAGGACTCAATATCTGAGCTTCTCTAATATTTTCACACTTGTTGGAAAGAGCTTCCAGTGCCACAGATGTTAGTGACTGCCCGATTTCCACTGTAAGCTTAGAGGAGGAGATGGTGTTGAGGTGATACCCACCATTTTTACACCTCCACCCACACTTCATCTGCAGTCATTGCAAGGTGAGGCAAGTGTTAGTCATGTTCCCTGAGACCCAGGACACACTGGGCATTTATCCTAATTAGAAGCAATTAAAGAATTACTCCTTGTGGTGTATTTCCTTGCTTAAAGAAGGGTTTTAGGCTTTGGCAAAGAAGACAAAACATTTATCTCTTTTTTAATCTCTTGTCTTATATTAAAAATAATCTATGGGTTTAGTTCATAATTAAGTTTACCTTATTTAAGTGTTTTGGTTTTTAATGGCTTTGAGAGTTTACAAAGAGTGTTATAAAAATAACTATAGTGAATAACTCCAGAATCATATAAATCCACTGCCATATGTTGATGTGGCAAAATACATTATATTTACAAACATATACCTGCACATGCATATACACACTCACTCACATTTACACTTGCTTGCTTACATTTACACACAGAATGAGGAAACTTAAAGGCTTGTTATATTTTGAAATAGAGCAGTAAGCCTCATTTTGGTTTCAGAATTAGTAGATATTAACTTATTCACATATCCATTTATTCTGGTTTTGATGAGTAGAATTAGAGTCAGATATACTTTGGTCTTAATGTGTTATGAAGAAACTATCTAACCCTTTGAACCATTCAAAAATAGAACGGACTGCTTTGTGGTATAAGTGAGCCCTCTCTCACGGAGAGGGTCCGACAGAGGCTTAGCTGGCTTTGGGAAGGAGAAGCTCTCTCAGAATTTTCTTCTGTCCAACATAGTGCTCAAACCTGATGTTGCAGGAGCTTTGAGCTTCACCAGAACCCTCACTTTCAAGTGGACCTGTGAGGGAGGTAAACCTCCCTTTATCTTAGTTTCTTTCAATTCCTTTTTGGATCTAGCCAGTTATACTTCCAATTAGTGCTAATTGTTATAATTATCACTTTCTTTCCTGAAACCAATGACCTATTAATTTCATAGAATGTAGATGATATGACATCAAATGCCTTTTTTGTTACATGGATTAAAGATGTTCTTTTGACCTTCATAAGGAAAGCTTCTTATTAGCAAATTAGATACTCTTAGAGTTTCCATTCTTTGAGCTGAAATTCATAAAATAACATTTTTTCTCAATTTTCAACCAATATCTATTTATCATGAGGCTGGGCCTGACAGTGGGGTCAACACAATAGAAGTGGTCTGATCCCTGATGGAGCTGGAGCATACAGATGAGAGAAAAGCTCTGAGACCGTGAATCAAACAGTCACTCCCTTATAGTTCCAATAAGAGCCATGGAAGAGAAGTGCAGAAGGCAATGAAATCTGATAGAATGGGCACCTAACAGTGGGCTCAGGGAGAGCTTTTGGAGGAGATGCCATCTGAGTTGAGGCTGAAGCTAAGTGGATGTTAACTAGGTGGAGTGGTGGGAGAGGAAGGTATTAAGCAGCAGAAACGGCAAGGAGCACATTTTTTTGAAAGTTGCAGTATTTCCCCCTGTGGATTTTCTATGAATTCCTGAGCCCTCAAAGACCGCTGAATTCTATTTCACAACTATTTACCTTAAGGCTCTAAGAAATTACCCTTTTTCTGCCTGTTTGTACTTTACAGAACATAATCCAGGGCAAGCCTGAGTGCTCCGGATGTTGTAGTCAAACACAGAACACTTCTTCCCTCTTCAGCCTGAAACACCTGCTAGAAAAAAATCCACATGTGCTGCATATGTTCAATATGTCCTGAGAAGGGCCACATGCCACTCTAAACAACATCTGACATGCATCATGCTCCAATAAACTTCATTTTTGAACAAGGTCACAAAACAGTAATTTTGATTTTACTCACAGTATAATTTTGCTCTTAAAGAGAAACCCAATGTATAAGAAGTTGCGAATCCCCCTAGTTTTAGAACTGTTTTGCTTTCAAATGTGTCTTGGTACCAAGCTTTCTATGTGTGTTCTGAAACTTTAGAAAGAACAGTTTTTGAAGATCGCACTGAAGTTGGGAAACTTAGAAGGTGGAAACAGCATACAGCCCTGACAACTGAATTTGCTGCATATCATAAAGGAGATAATAGCAGTTAGCCTCCATTTATTGACCATTTATTATGGGCCCAGCATAGTCACAGGAAGTTTTTATGCAATTTCTTATTTAACTTTCTCAAAAATATCTATGAGCTTAGTAGTACTTATCACCTTTTTTTTTTCTTTTCTTTCTTTTTTTTTTTCTGATGAGGGAATAGGCTTAGAAGAGTTAAGTAAATTGACCAAGACCACATAGCTCATAAATGGAGAGACTGGGACTTGACTCCACTATTGTGTTGTTATCACAGGTAATTAACTAGTTATTTTTAAAAAATATTTTATTTATTTTTAGAGAGAGGGGAAAGGAAGGAGAGAGGGAGAGAAACATTAATATGTGGTTGCCTCTTGCATGCCCCCTACTGGGGACCTGGCCTGCAGCCCAGGCATGTGTCCCGACTGGGAATCGAACTGGCAACCCTTCGGTTTGCAGGCCGGCACTCCATCCACTGAGCCACACCACCCAGGGCTAGTTAACTAGTTATTAATAAGAAAGAGAGCAAAGGATATTGGAGCATGAGCCTTTTTGCTTCACCAGGAAGCTATAGCTTCACATCCCAGGGGATCATAGCATTGCTCTGCCAAGGGGATTAACACTCCTCCCCTTCCCTCTCAGGTACCAGATGTGTGTGGGGGTTTGGGATGAGGGAGTGGGGGGTGGCAAGCAGATGCACAGTAGAAGTCAAAATGGTACAAGAGAAGGTGCTTTGCCAGAGTCCTGTCAGTCTAGCCTTGGGAACAATGGGTTGGCTAGAGGGTGGACCCATCAGAAATCCACAAAAGCTTGGAAAGTTGATTGGTTATTTTGAAAAAGCTTCTCATTGAAATCCAAGGGAAACAAAGAGTTTTCTCTCTCTCTCTTGCTCTTGACCTACATTTGCCCCATGCACTTGTGTGTCCTCTCTCCATAGCCATGTGGCCCTAGCAGCCACGTGGCCAATTGCTGCGCAGACTCCACATGCAAGCTCCAGGTGGGAGCCCGAATATCTCAGCACAGCAATGGATTGCAGCTGGAACACAAGCTAAACCAGTCAGATGCTAGACTGGACCAAGCTTTAATATGGTATGGGATAGCTGGATATTGACTTTGCTTCTGGCCCTGATTTTCTATGGCAGGACAGATAGAGAATGGACGTTGGAGGGGCATCCTTTGATTTTGCTTCCTAAATAAATCTTACCACCAGACTTCATTCTCTATTATGGGTCCCTGAAAATGTGACATGACAAGAACCCCACTTCTACCAGCAACATTGTGACCACAAAGCCCAAGTAAAATTCTTTATTACAGTTTCTCCATGTCTTGGAAACTGCATGGCAGAAACTTTGGGTATCAGATCTCTAGATGGATTCAACATCAGTAGTAATTATACTTATGGTTCCAGGCCTTAACAACAAACGCAGAGGTAGCATCCTCTCAACTTCACTCAAAATTTTCCTCTAACAAACAGAGGTTTAAAGACCCTTTGAACAAATGGATGATTACAAGTTTACTACTCGTAGATCTGGTGGAGAAACTGGGATATGTAAAGCATAGTCTTTAGTCATCTTGCAGGTGATAATACATGCCACAAATTACTCTCCCTAAGGCAGGTATGATGATTACTGCATGGGTGGCTGGGGAATAAGTGCTGCTTATTAATAAACTTCATCAGGTTTGCATAACAATTATCATTCCTGTGTGGCTTCAGCTCTTCAATCTGAATATAATTTCCTATGTTTATCTCTTTAAAAACTTCCTTGTGTTCCTGGCTCTAGAAAAGAGGTCATAAACATTCATGCATACAATGGACTATTATTTAGCCATTGAAAAGGAAGAGGGAGATGTGCATTGACATGGACATTGTCCATAATATACACAATTTTAGCTGAATACAATCAAATAGCAGGAAAATATGTATATTAGGATACATATTTTGGCTGCAAGTGGCAGACAACCACAGGGAATAGCTTTAGTGAAAAATAAAACTTGCTATGGGTCTAGCACAGTCATACACACTGGAAGGAGGCTGGAATAGCCCAGAGAATTGAAGACAGTGCTGCACAAAGCAGCTTTGGGGATGACAGGAATGTTAGGGTTCACAGCAATGGAACCAGGGACCTGAATTTTCTCAGGGCCAAGATTCTCTTCCTCTTACCTCTGCTTTTCAGTGTTTGCAGCTTTTCCATGAAAGTAGAGCCATGGAAAATGTACCATATGAGAGTGGAGCTCTATTATTATATTCTTAGAACTCCTGGGTGGGAGAAGAACAGAGCTTCAGTTGAAAAATTCCAGGAAAGGATTCTGATTGGCCTGGTTGTGGTCAATCACTGTGGCCAAGGAGAGAAGGTGAGGTGACAACTTCTGAAGCCAGAGGGAAAGGTCCAAAGCTGGAAGAAGGAGGTAAGTATACTCAAAGACAACCACCATAACTGGGCCCTATTTTTGTTAAAATATACATTCAAAATATTCAAGAGAATATACACACCAGGCTGTTGAAAGTGGTTGGTTTTCTCTGAGGGTAGATTTTCACTTTTTTCCTGGAATGTTTGAATTTTATTTTACAAACCACTTCTCCTATTTTTATAAGCTAAAAATTTTTAAAAGATTTTTTATTAAAAGGTTAAGTAAAAAAGATCCTAAACCAGTAAGCTCTTTGTTCAGTTGATAATGTATCTCATTAACCAAACCCAGGAGCAATCATTCTAAAGCAGTTGCCAATTTGGTACATATATTATTTTATCATTTAAAGTGGCTTGTTTTTTCATTATTCTCTTCCAAGAAAATTAATTTGTTTTCATTTAATTGTGTAGTTAAGGCTGTGGTTTTGGCGGAAAAAAAACTGTTTCTCAGACCTGACCCAAGGCTATTTCAAGAAATGGATGAATCCCAAAACACCAATTCAAAAGAACTTATGCATCCCTATGTTCATAGCAGTGCTATTTACAATAGCCAAGTGTTGGAAACAGCCTAAGTGCCCATCAGTAAATGAGTGGGTCAAAAAACTGTGGTACATTTACGCAATGGAATACTATGGAGCAGAAAGAAAGAAGGAACTCCTACCTTTTGTGACAGCATGGATGGCACTGGAGACTATTATGCTAAGTGAAATAAGCCAGTCAGTGAAAGACAAATACCACATGATCTCACTTATAAGAAGAATCTAATGAACAAAATAAACTAATGAGCAAAATAGAACCAGAGGCATGGAAACATGGAGTAGACTGACAGCAGCCAGAGGCGAGGTGGGAGGTGGATAATGGTGGAAAGAAGAGAAAGGGACTAGTTAAGGAACATGTATGAATGACCCATGGACATGGGCAATGGTGTGGGGATTGACTGTGGGAGTGGGGGTGGGCTGGGTGGAGGAGGGCAAAGGGGGGAAATTGGGACAACTGTAATAGAATAATAATAAAAAATGGTAAATATCATTGGCTCACACTTATATGTGGAATCTAATCAAACAAACAAACAAACAAACCCAAAACAAACCAAGAAGCTGAGCTCATGGATTTACAGAAGACATTGATAGTTGCCTGAGGGAAGTGAGGGTGGGCAAAATGGGTAAAGGGTGTCAAAAGGTACAAATTTCCAGTTATATAATTAGTAAGTTGTGGGGATGTAATGTACAGTGTGGTGACTGTAGTTAATAATACTGTATTACATAGTTGAAAGTAGCTAGAAGAGTGGAACTTGAAAGTTCTCATCACCAGAAAAAAATTTTTTGTATCTATGTATGGTGATGGGTATTAACTGGACCTATTGTAGTGATCATTTTGTATATCTACAAATAAATATCAAATCATTACATTGTACACCTGAAACATATAATGTTATATTAATTATACTTCAATAACATTAATTTTTAAAAAAGAAAAAAGAAATAGATGAATTTTTTACAACATAAGTTATGAATCTTTGTATTGTCTCTAAGAATTGCTTGGTGGTGGAGAAACTTCAGTAATCTGAGCCACTTTTGTAGGTGGTGGGTTGCTTACCTGAGCATGGAAGGAAAGCCAGCACCCTTTCCTGCTTTTGAATGCTCCATTCTACCTTTATCAAGCATTGGCCTTGTCCCAAGGCAGGCTGATTAATGGGCCTATCGTTTATATCATTCCAGTACAACTACAGATTCCATTCTTCAAATTATATTAATGATTCTCCTATTATTAAAAAGTGGCTCACATTTATGGAGAACCCAGAGAGTATTCAGACATTTATCTCAGTGATTTTTCAAATATGTAAGCTAAAGCTAGTATTTTGTGGACCTTGGGTCCTTGGTTAAGTTGGGTAAACAAGTCCATTTTGGCCCCAGGAAACATTTCTGGATGGCTTGTTACCCTTTCTCTCACAACAGTAACCCACCCTAGGGGCAGGTGTTTTTCTCCTGCCCAGAGAGACTTCAGGCTGTAAAGATAATGGACGAATGCAGGCTTTCTCAGCAGCTCCCAGCACAACATCAGGAAGCTGGCTGTTAGTAAGCAGCCCTAGTATAAGAAATTCTTGTTTGAACCTCAAAGTGTAGAGACCCTACTGAAGCTCCAACTCTTTTTCAATTTATTTTCTTTGTTCCTCAGAAGTTCCGATAAAGCTTTATTTATAAAAACAAGCCCTGGCTGGTGTAGCTCAATGGATTGAGCGCAGACTGCAAACCACAGGGTTGTCGGTTCCTGGTCAGGGCACATGCCTGGGTTGCAGGCCAGGTCCCCAGTGGGGGCCACGTGAGAGGCAACCGCACATTGATGTTTCTCTCCCTCTCTTTCTCCCTCCCTTCCCTTCTGTCTAAAAATAAATAAATAAAATCTTTGAAGAAAAAAGCATTTAAAAATAAAAAAATAAAAACAAGCAGCCAGTCTCTCGACTGTGGTTTGCAGATATGTTTTTCAAAAATATTTTATTAAGATGTGATTTACCTTGATTACTGAAATTTTGGTTCCTCCTTACATTTTGCACCCAAGACTAGTGTCTTACCTGCCTCACCCTTGTCCTGGCCATTTAGCAAGTTTCCATTAGATTCATTTAAACTTCCTGAAAATGTTACATGTAAATTTTACTCTTTTTCCTAACCTGATCAGCATTTTGGGCTCAGAAGCCACCATTCCTTGAACGATCTAAGGACTTTACCTGCATTGTTTTTATTTTGTCCTTATCATAGCCACGTTAAGAAGAAACTGTGACTCCTCTTATTTTCCAGATAAGGAAACTGAAGACACGCAACTAGTAAGTGTCAAACTTTTGATACCAGAGATAAATTGAAAAAGGTTGGTTTTGCTGTCTTAATGATACTTCAAACATCTTTCATGTTGCAACACCCTCTTTCCAATTTTATTTTTCTCTCACATAACGAATCCCATTATTAGCTCACTTGAAAGTTTTAAAGGTCCTTTCAGCATCTGCATGGATGGATATGCAGATGCATTCAAGGTAAGAACTCTTCATAGGTTTCTAGAATAGCTATAGAGAGTTAAGCTAACTCTATAATGCCTTTAGCTTTTTAGAAGGAAAACATGATGGTATTCAAATGCAACTGCTTTAGTAGCAAAAAGCACAAGTCTAAAGGAGCCAGAGTCTGGGTGAGGCCAAAAGAATATATGAGCCCGCAGAATTTCAAAGGTTTTAAACCTACATCTGTAGTTCTTCCTCTCCATGAGGCCTTCCAAGGGGACTTTTCCACCTTGAACTTGTTCTTAAAAGGTGGGCATGGTAAAAAGTTCCTTTTAATTTTACAGCTTTTAGGATAATTTAAAATGTGCTAATGACCTCCCTTTAAATAGTGAAGCCAGGGAACTGAAAGGAAGAGGAGACCTTAGGGATGGGCAGTAGCTCATGGAAAATGCCACACAGACACAGCCCAGGCTTAGGGCTTGACATGGCCATCTGCCACATATTTCTGGGAGCAGACTAAGGAATCCCTAGTGACTGCAACAGTATCTGCTTATGAAGTCCCCCCCCTCAGGATTTTTTTTTCCTTTGGGGAATCTGGTCACTGGGCCAGATTCTGCCATTGGATTCTAGTGGGTTGGAGTGAAGGGCTTTGTCTCAGCATAAGGAAGTTGGCTTTCCAATTCAGGGAATACTTATGTCTCTGAGCAAGAGACACTTGCTCAAGCTACCCAAGGCAGAAAAACGAAAGGTATGTTATCTTTTGGAAGGGCACAGGGACCTCTCATGGAACCCAAGGACAGCAAGAGTGACCAGACTTCATAAGTGGCCAGAACCATGGATATGGAAAGTTATTAAAAACCAAGGAACTGAAGAAATGGATGTAATTTTAGGTTATATGAACATTTAATCAACAGTTTTGCAAGCCCTGAGAGACTTGTATGCCTTGAGATTACAGATTTACAGAAAACTGTAAATATCTGCAAGACATAATATTAAGATTTTTCATATTTACAAACATTTCCTTCCATTTGAAAACAATTGTAGGTTGAATTTTCTTCTCTCCTCACAATAATTCTTGTGTATGCTTAATGATTATGGACAAATCATAGCCACAGGTAAATAAAATGAATTATTTGAATAATTTAAAAGGGAAAGTTACAAAAACTTCCAAAAATTTCCACAGGAAAAAGATACATATATTTTGACGATGCTGAATGTTGACATGCTTACTATGATGCCTAGGGCTACAAAGGTCTTAAAACATTCCTGGCAAAGAGAATTGGCTCACGTTGGCTTCCTCAGGATCAGGTGGTGGTAGCGCTAGTGGGTCAGTTATTTGGGCCTTTTTTCTTTTATGGTAGGCCAATGATGTTTCTTTTGCACTAAAATCTACGCTGTTAAGAGACATGTACAAATGACTTTATGCCTAAGAAGAACAGATAATTTTCTTTTAGGAATTTTCCCCCTTTATCTAACTATATTCTTCCAATGGCTAATGACTGTTCTAGGTTACTCAGCCATGACCATGGCTCTAATTACCAAATGTGATGACTCCCATATACTGTCTTTATCATATATCTCTCATCTGACCTCAAAGACGGTGATATTGAGAATGTCACCTTCTGGATGAGGTCCCTGGCACCTCAAATGTAAAATGACCAAACTGAACCTGTAAGTTGTTCATAACTTTTCCATAAACCTGTATCTCCCCCCGCCCCCTTTATTTACAGTATTAGCAAATGGCACATTATCCATTTAGTTTCCCAAATTAGACACTGGGGAACATTCTTGGCTCCTCTCTCTTGTCCCACATCCAATTTCTCACCAAGTCCAGTTAATTTTTCCTTGTTGATTTTGGGGCCATACAACCTGGTGTTGGAGGAGGTAATTGAGAGAAAAGCGACTGCCAGTTATCCAGGAGCTAGACCGAGGTAGTTGGGGGCTCCTCACTTCCTTCTTTGTCCTTGGACTGTATGTTCTGCCCAAGGACATAGCCTTGGGAGAATCAGGCCTCTATGTAAACTTTTTAGATTCTGGTGGGCTGGTGTAGATAGTAAACAGAGTTTTTGTGAGAGCAGTTAAGAAAATGTAAGTGCAGGACATAGGAGGTATTCGATAAACACTGGTCATATTTCAAAACACTTTTCAAAGGACTCTTGACAAGGCTTTTTAAACATACAATATGCCTTTTCAGCCAAGGTTGTTAAGGATGTACATGGGAAACTAAACACAACAGTGTAGCTTGGTTTTGCCCAGGGAGCATTCAGGACAACGGAATGAGTGTCAATTTCTTGGTGACTAAAAGAGGAGGGTTAGGGCAAAGAGACCTCTGGGACCATGAATTTGTGAAAAACCTTCAACGCCAGAAATGTAAAAGGGAGGCTTAAGGAACAGGGCATATGGTCTAGAACAGGAAGGCATCCTCCTCTTTCAGCATCCACTTCCTTCATTTAATATTTGAATTCCCATCAGGGAAGGGAAGAGGAATCATCCCTAGTCACTGTGCTGATTCCATACCTCTGCTCACCCAGTTGCCCTGTGGCCAAATTTGCTTCATTTGTCTGATTTTCCCATCCGGAGATATTTCTACCTGGTTACTAAAATTGCTGGAAGTAGACTTATTAGGAATGGAAGGAAATTACTGCTCTAATTCTGCGAATGGACTCTCAGTGAGATACCAAATCTGGATACACCTATGACATTTCGAATTCCCTGGCTAGTGTAAAATGGTAGCAGCTGGGGCTCCAGACTTGTTGGGTGGAAGCTTTTCCCAATGAGAAACTTGTCCAGCTCATCCTGCACCTCACCTTGAGATGCGCATGTGTATGTGTGAATGAACTCAGACACCATCTTTCTACCTTGAATGGGAGGACACACAGACATTGCAAGGCACAGAGGAGGCACTTGATGAATGACAACGATGATGATGATTTTTTTTTTCTTCCTTCCTTCATCTTCCGTTCTCTCCTTTCCTTGGGGGAACAAGAAAGTAAAATCTTATGAAATCCCTTCACCTTCCTAAAGAAGATTAAGCTAATGTCAAGGTGCCGGGGTATGGAAACCTCGACCCCAACTCTATAGCTTAAATTGAAAGATAGTTGCATCCCCTCCACCAATTGCCATTCCTGCCTCTGTCGCCGAAGCCACCTGACTCGTCAGGAGTGCCTGGCAGTTTTGGAGTGGGGTGCCCGGGAAGGGGCATCGGGGACAGAAGACGGTGGCCTCCGGGGAGAAGGCGCTTCGAAGACCCCCGGCGGCCGCACCACGCCCGGGCCAGGCACTCTCTGCTGCCCCCGGCGGAGGCGTCCGCTTCCCGGCCCGGACCCCCGCCCCCTCGGCGGCTCCTCGGGAATGCTGGGAATGTGAGTCAGGGCCGCGGCGGGCGAGCGTGCGAGCGAGCGGAGCGGCTGGGCTGGGGGCCCGGCCGGGAGCTGCTCCGGCAGCGCCGAGCGGGCGCGCGTCTCGGGACTGCGGCGGGCGCCGCCCCCTCGGCCGTCAGCCCCGCCCGGCCCGCTCAGGGGCCCGGCCCTCGGAGCGGCGCCCTCCCTCCTTCCCTCCCTCACTCCCAGCCCGGCTCCTCCTCCTCCCGCTCCGGCTCGCTCGCGCTCCGGCGCCGGCTCCGGCTCCTCCCGGCCGCCCGGGGCCAAGGCGACGTGAGGTTGTAAAAATCCATGTGGGACGGCCCCGGGGCGAGCATCCGAAAGGTGAGACGTCGACGCCGGGGCTGGGGCCGCCGGGCGCCCGGCTCCCTCCAGGCGCCAGTGCCCCGGCAGCTCTCATGCCGGGTGCCCCTCACTCGTGGGGAGCTGCAATGCGTTATCCAGGGGAGCCGAGGGGCGAACCATCCGCCTCCACCGGGGCTTTCTGGGGCGGGGGAAAGGATGGGGCGGCCTAAAAGCGGATTTGCCTTAATATAGAACCCCCGGCACTGGAACAAGTGCACCGCTTCCTCCGGCGCGCGGGCGCCGTTCGCTCGTCCGGGCTGCCCGGGCCACCTCCCGCAGTCCCTCTCCTGCAGCCACCCTCACTGCCATCGCCTTTTTTCTCTCCAGCTCCCCCTCTTTCGCCTGGCTTTCCCCTTCTTGCTTCGAGGGGTGGGGTGTCCGTGGGGACAAGGGTCTCGGGAAACCTCAAGCAGAACAAAGTGGAGAAAGGTGGAGCCCAAGCCCAGGGGGTGGGTCCCAGGCTGCCTCGATGGACTCTGAGGGGAGCGTGTTAAAAAAAAAAAAAAAAATCCGTGTCAGGGAAAATAAAGCTGGACTAATTGGGGGAGGATAAGGGTGGTGGTGTAGGAAAACGAATACGATGTGAATTTAAACTGAACGACATTCCTTCCCTTCCCCTCACCATTCCCGAATTATACAAGAAAAGGGGTACTTAGAGGGTTGTGCTTTTTTTTTTTTTTTTTTTTTAAATTACTGCCCAAGCCTTTGAAAGATCATTTTAGGACAGTGAAGATTAAGGGCTGCTTTGGTGCGGGATAATAGAACAGCGCTCGTAAACTCTCCGATCGGCCCTGCCTTATTTGTTTTGTACTTAAGGGTCTCCGTTCTCCTTGCCAGAGAGCGAGGGTCCGCTCTGTGCGAGCGGATCGATTTTAGGTAGCTACCTACCTTTGCTAGATGAAAGGCAATTTACTCCCGGAGCAGTGAATTGTCAGTTCCCTGTGTGATTGACAGCCACATCTGCCATTTATGTGGGCAGAAGAGGGACCAGTGGAACCCCAAGAGCCAATCAATGCTCGGGAGAGGAGGGCAGCTCCCACTTGTCATGGTTAGTTTCCTGGTTGGCTTTTTAAAATCAGTGGTTTTACTTAACCATTGGTTTCCACCAGGTATGAGGCTCCAGCTGTGAGAGGCAGACAAGCGGGAAGAAAACTCCCAAAATGCGCTTAGAAGCAAGTATGTTTGACTTGTGTTTGTCTCTTCCACCACCCTTTCTTAGTTGTAGTAGTTGGGGATGCTCAGGTCATTGATTTAAAAATGAAATGGATCTGTGTAAAGAATGAAATAATGGGGAGAGAGGGTGTTGGGGGTTAGAATTTTCCACTTATCTCTCTAGAATTTCGTGCTCCGTTTTAAGAGACACCATTTACTGTTGAGCTTCCTGGGAAAGGGTGTGGCACTTTGTCTCCTATGGTCACTCTTGTCCTTGTAAAGTCACATTGTTCCTCAGTATACAGTATTTGGCTCTGGGCTCTGTTGGATGAATTTATAAGATATTTTTGAAGCAGAAAGGCATGATTTTTTAGGATTACTACAAATAGAAAGGATTCTTTTAGTTCTTGACAGTGAAACCTAACTTCTGGAAGTGAAGCTGCCTTCTTCACCTCCAGTTTGGATGTCAGTGTGGAGGTGGCTGTGGGGTCAAGCCAGATCCTTTCTGGAGGGTAGAAGAGTTGCCTTTGACGTGAGTTTGCTTCTAAGATGAGCCATCTTGTCGGTCTGCTTCTGTGCTTTAATAAAAGCCTTGCACAGTTTGAAGGGGTGGTATGTGGATAGTGCTAGCATCATGGCTTTTGCCAGCAAGACTTTCATGGGTGGATGGATTGTGGGCAGAAGGACCAGATCCTTCTCAATTTTCTATTAGTGAAAAGCTTATTTTTCAACATCCTTCTTCCTGAATTCAGTAGAAAAATTATTGGTTGATCCAGAATGCTGTCACCTCATAGAAGCTGTACCTGGATGTGAATACAAAACTGTGCATTCAGCATTTCATGAACAGATTATTAGCCAGAGTACACTGATTAGGACAGTCTTCATGTACGAGCCAGGTTTATCAAGGTTGTATTATTACTATTATCATTGTTATTGTTTTGCATATACTGGCATTTTGCTGAGTACTTTACATGCATTATCTTTTTAAAATTTGGCAGAGCCTCTATGAGGTAGGTACTATTATCATGCCCAAATTATAGATAGAAAAAAACTAACAGAATTAAGTATTTTGCTACTGCTTAGTGTGAGAGTGAGAACTTCAGTGCATGTTTTTCTGACCCAGAGCCTATCATTTTGGCCATGGTCTCAAATTCAAATTTTGGTTTTGTGGTCTGCATGTGTCCATTCTGAAGTGTGGCCTCTCCTAGCGTACATAAGGCCTATTCTGTTTAGAGTCCACTGCGATGTTGATGGTCTTTGTACTGTCCTGTTTGCCTTGTCATTTTGAAGGCTGTCATTTCCACTAGTAGGCAGATTTAGTAATTTTGTGACTTATATATTTCTAGTAGGTCAGCTTTGGCCCAATGGAAATTTGGCTCCCAAAGTAATGATGATAACTTACAAGAAGCTAGAATAAAACAAAATCCACACTCTTCCATTTTTCTTGATACTTAAATTTCCAATTGGAATTTTTAATTGGTCTTGGTCGAATACATGCCTTTAACATCATGCAACTGGCTCTTTCTCCCTCCCTCTCTCTCTCTCTCTCTTTTTGCTAAGGGATTGACATTTTATTTTCTCTTTCACTTACAAAAAGACTTTTTCATTAGTGATAAAATATAACCATATTTAAAATTATTCAATTACAATAGTATGGCCAAATTGTTTTATTACATTGGAAAAGTGATAATACTTAAGCCTTATCAGTGTCTCCTGACTGGTGAAATTTAGTGGTTATGGTTTGCCAAAACAGGAATCCTGAAAAATGTGTTTAGATGAATGGTGTTGGAGTCCACAAATTCACCTCAACAGATAGTCTTTGTCTTTGATGAGGATGACTTTGTACAATCTACATTTTTTTTGTTTGTTTTACTAGGGCATCCTTTTACCCTTTTATTAGCTAAAAAGTTAACATTTTGGCTGTCATAGGAGAGACTTGTTTTCCAGCCAACAGTTTAGTTTCAGCAATGTTTATATTATTTCTTGATACTTTATTTGATTTTTCTTATTTTTGAGAGCTAGTAGAACAAATAGAAAGAAAAAAAGCACTGATATTAATAACAATGTCAGTTTCATAAATTTAAAACTGTTGATCCAAAGACAGAAATAATTGGGTGTACCAAAGGCAGAGATTCTTTAGCCTGTTCTTTTTCATGTGAAGAAAAAGAACAAAATGAAAATGTAAGAAGTGCTAAAATATATCAAATGGTAAAGGATATATTAGTCAACTTTGGGGAATAACAGAACTCCCTGACTTACAGCAACAGGTATGTTTATTTTCACACTCATGAGTCTTTAGGTTGAATGGGATTTGGCTGATTGAGGCTGGACTCTGCGGGTGGCTCTGCTGCAGGCTGCAGGTGGGGTTCGGGCCTGCACGTCTGTTCTGGGGCCCAGGCTCAAGGGATAGCAGCTACTTGGGGCATGCTCTTCTTGTGGCAGATCACTGGATTCAAGAGCCGAGCCAAACTGTACAAATGTCATTTTCGCTAAAAACCTTTGTGGACTTAGTAGGTCACATGGGGAAGCCCAGCATTTATGGTAAAAGTAGACTCTGCCCATAGCCGGGAAGGAATATTTGATGAACTATAATCTGGACTCCCACAATGTGCAAAAAGTAGGGTGTTATTAGAGAATTTTATAATTTTTTCTTCTCATTCTTGGGGAATGCAGTCTTTGTCCCCTTCACTCCCAACCCTAGCTTTATACATATGAACCTAGTGTTTAACTTTTGCATTTCAGGAATATACCATGTTTGATTCTAGAGGACTGACTTTAAAAGCAGGTATAAGTATTTATATGAATTACTTAAATTATCAAGGTAATATTTATTAGAACCTACTGTATTTCAAGGGACTATGCTTAATGGGGTGATGAACATGGTTTTTATCTGATGTGGGTCCTGCTACCATAGGATCTCTTATTAGAAGTAGGTGTCAGGCAAGACTTCTTGGATGAAATGACATTTTCCTGGTGCTTGAAGCAGGAATGGTGTTGTTGATGCAGATAGAACAGTGGATGTAATAGACATGTAAGACAGGTGAATAATAACAACAATAATAATTATAATAATAGCAGTAATTATAGTTTAATTTTTATCAAACAGTTAACTATGTGTGAGGTTACTGTGCTTAACACTTTACATAAAATATCTAATTTAATATTGGGGTAGACATTGCTGGTTGACTATTCAACATTTATTCTGTCCTTTCTAACCAAAAGAACCCCAGTTTTGTTTAAGACGGGAATATGTCCATCTCACTTTTTTAGACTCCCTTATAGCCTAGAGTGGCCATAAGGCTCAGGTCAGGCAGTGATGTGAGTGGACATTGTTGGATGGGGGTTTCCATGAAAGCTTAGTGAGGAGGACACACTTGGCTGGTATACCCACCAGCTTTTGGCCCCTTTCTGTTTCTTTCTGCTGGGAACGTAGGTACAGTGCCTGGAGGGGGATGTATTAAACATGGGAAGGCTGCTCTCTGAAAGGCTCTTGGTCTTGATTACATTGTTGAGCCATAGTACCAGCCTAGACTGCCTTCCCCTACACCAAGTGTGTCAAGCTCATTTTCACTGGGGGCCACATCAGCCTTGCGGTTGCCTTCAAAGGGCCAAATTTAATGTTAGGACTGTATAAATGTAACTACTCCTTAACTAGGGGCAAGGAGCTTGGCGCTGCCGCCGGGTAAAAACAAGGTGCTGGGCTGGATAAAACAAGGTGGAGGGCTGGATTCGGCCTGCGGGCCTTGTATTTGCCACCTCTGACCTATACCTATTGCATAAACTGAATGAGTTCCTTACTTGTAAGCTAATAGTACAAGAAAACTTGTATTATTTGTTACTTGTAGTCAAACATAATCCTCACTGCTACATACCTTCTCAATAGCCTCTCAAAGTAGATGTCCTCATACCTATTTTACAGGTGAGATATCAAAACTCACATGAAGGAACTTTCACAAGATCTAGGATTCATTGCTGTGCCATTTGGATTTTCAGGCCCATCATCCTGCCTTTGAATCAGTACCACAGTGGAGATGATGTTGGAAAAGTAGGCTGGGGTAAAACTGAGGAGACAACTGGATTCCAAGTTGAAAAGTCTGAGTTTTATTTCATGGGCTAGCAAGTATAAGATGATTTGAAAATGACAGAGACTGGAGGTTGGGAGACCGCTGAGGCTTCAGTACGTGACACCCAGTGTTTTAGTGTGAATGAAGGTGGAGGAAACGCTGGGTACAAAGGAAAGCTGGGAACATAAGAAAATGGAAGTGAGTGAACACAAGTCACAGTTAGCTGTTAACCTGTAATCTGAGAACAAAATGATAGTCTTCTGAAGGTTAGTATTAACTTCTACTAATGGCTTCATGTTTGCCAGGAAGCAGGGCATGAGTAATGTAGAGAATTGCTAATGCGATGTGAATCATTATTTAGGGTAGTAGGGTAGGCACTTCTATTTATTGACCATTACCATTTATTGAACCCTCGACGAACCTCTATGACGTGATTTTGGTCTAGGGCTGGCTCCATTGTGCCAGTTCAAGGTAGCTGAGATGAAGGGTAAGGCCAGAGGGTGGTGCAACGGTACAACAAATTCTGCCAGTAGACTTATTTCTACATCTGCTAAACATTCTGGAGCTTTCTTGGGGGTGAGGCGGGGGTCACTCTAACTTCCTGGGTTTCCCTTTTCTTCTCCTCTCTCTACTTTTTTAATCTGTAAAATAAAGGAATTGGCTTACATTAGTGGTTTTCAAATGTTTTTCAGCTGTGGAAACTTTTTTTATTTTCTAAATGAAAGCTTATCTGGACCCTCAGTGTATTTATAGAGAAAGGCAGAGTTGCTCTGAAAATTCAGGTCCAGGGTTATGTTGTCTGAGGTGTCTTTATGTTGAGGCTACTGCTCTAAAATGATCCGACACATCCTCCCAGGTCGAGAATTATGTGAACCTTAGAGCTGTCCAGATGTTTTATTTGAGCATCCTTTTAACAAATCCCTTTATTATTCCACAGCTTGTTGTGTCTTAGTATCATCCGTGGTAGAGACTGTTAATGTTCCCCATAGCCACCCTTCTGCTCTTTCCCGTGACTTGTGACTTGTGTCACTTGTGTGCTAGAACACAATTTTCAGAGTGAGACCATCCAGTCTCCCTCTGCCTGGGCCCCTGAGTCATTAAATGAGCAAAGCTTTCAGTCAACTGGTATTGGGCGTATAATGTGACTGAGAGAAATCTTTGTTGTTTTAAGCTACTGAAATTTTATGATTGTTTATGCAGCATATTTTTTAGCTTATCCTTACTGATAGATCATCTTTTAGCATATCTGCCTAACTGTATTGAACTTACTTTTTAAACTTGGGGATCAACCTGAAGCCAAGCCAACTTGTTCTTACTTTGTGCTTAGGAAAGAAGTAGGCGGGCATCTATAATAGCTGTCCATGCAGGTCTTTATACTGATAGAATCTCCGAATTGGAATACTTATGCTCAATCATTTTTGTTTTCATATTTAAAAAGTTTGAAGATATGCCCTGGCTGGTGTAGCTCAGTGGATTGAGCGTGGGCTGGGAACCAAAGGGTCCCAGTTCGATTCCCAGTCAGGGCACATGCCTGGGTTGCAGGCCAGGTCCCCAGTGAGGGCCATGTGAGAGGCAACCATACATTGCTGTTTCTCTCCCTCTCTTTCTCCCTCCCTTCCCCTCTCTCTAAAAATAAAAAATAAATAAAATCTTAAAAAAAAAGTTTGAAGATATATTGTGTAGTGCATTTTGCCTTTCTTAAAAAAAGTCTTTAATGCCCCATTGCCTTTTTATCTCCCATCCAAGTACTAACCAGGCTTGACCCTGCTTAGCTTCTGAGATCAGATGAGATCAGGCATGTTCAGGGTGGTATGACCATAGACGCCTTTTTAGGTAATAGAACCTAGATGGCTTGGGGACGAATAATGATCATCAGTCACGATAATAATGGCAACTATTGATTGAATACTTATTTATTGATTTGCGAAATATTTATAGAGCACCGACTATGTGATAGGTACTGGGGATATAGAAGTGAATTATAGATAGTTCCTCGCTTGTAGTTTACACTCTAGTTTTGGGTCATGAATAGGTTTGCTCTGTATTCTATAAGGGACACCATTTATTGAGCATTTACTATGTGGTATGTGCTTTATGTCCCTTATTTCATGCTGTCTATAAAGGTAGGTGTATTATCCACATTTTATAGGTGAGGAAACTAAAGCTCAAAGAATTTGATAAACTGTATGAAGGCAAGAGCTTTTGCCTTTTGCTGAATCCCCAGTGTCTAGAAGAGTGTTTGACACATAATAGATGCTCAATAAATGTGTGTTGAATGAATGAAGAATGTGCTCAAAGGCTATGCTATGGCAGAGCCATGACTTGAGTCCTGCTGAAATTTCTCTGGATGTAGAAGGAGCAGTGTGTTGTCCTGTAAATACAACAGAAGCAACAACTGAGCCCCGCTAGTGTCAATGACAAAGCTGCCAAGAAGAGACAGGCTGTCTCTCTTTCACAACTGGGGCCTAGTCCTCTGTGATGTACTACTCCAGGCCATGACCTTACTCACTTAATTGTTGATATAATTGGTCACTCCTCTCTTGGGCCAGTTCAACTTCTGCCCTAGCTGATTTCCTTAGCACTTGGGTGGTCCTGTTTTCCAGGGATATACCTCAAGTTCTGCTTTTAACCTTCTGGGCATTCCTCCACTTGCATCTTTCAGATTTTTTGCTTTGAAGTTCCAGGAAATCTCTAGTTGCTGGCACGCAGTGGCACTTAACAAAATTAAAAAGAAAAAAGGAAAAAGAGAGAAGGAAACAAATAGGCAGCCAGCACTTTCAGGAAGGACCTAAGTGACTACTTTTTTCCTGAAAGTCAATAGTGAGATTGCTGTTCCAGCAGGTGAGGAGTATGGGCTAGGTCAGGAGGTATCTCTGTGGCACACCTGTAGGGGGAAGGTCAGTGGCAGTGTTCATAGATGCCTTATACCAGAAACTTGACTTTGTCCTGGTTGTTCTTCAGATTTTGCATTTTGCTCACTTAATTCTCTTGTATGTGTGTGTGGGGGTGGGGGTGGGGGTGGTGGGAGAGTGTCTGATAGTGTTTATTCTTTTTTTTCTGCCTTACAGCTTCCCCTCCCCCCCTAAAGTTACTTGTCACTCTCTGATTTCAGGGGATGAATGAATTGCAGGCAGCCAAGTACATTCCTCATAAGTGTATTAAAAGCAAACTATTAATTCAAGGCAACTTCCTAGTGACTTAGAAGACAGAACTTGAATGGGAATTGAGTAATGTGACTGTTCTTTAGGAATACTCTCAGATCCTTATGCAAACCGTGAGAGACTTTCCACTAGAACAGTATAACTAATTATAGCGAGAAAAGGCAGGGATTTATATAAGAAATTGAATCTACTTGTGCACTGTAATTACTTGTTCTTGGGTAGTGGATTTCCCTAAAACAAGGTGGGTGTGGTTAGCGTGGGAAGTTTGTCCTCTGTGGGCGCAAGGTGATTGAAGGTGAGTTTGGGTCTGGGAGCTTCTCTGGGGGTGAACTCTGCTCTGAAGGTAGAAGTTTGAGTGGTTTTGCAAGATGTGAAGTTGGGCTGGTATCATGATCCTTGTCATTTTCTGAGGAAACAAGGTGGCTTTCTTGTGCCTCATTTAAGACCGATTAACCATACTGCCTTCCTGCCAGCCAGCTCCAAGCTAATGGCGTCCCCTGGAGGAGCAAGACTGTGGTTCAAAGGGCAGGATCCTGGTGGAACAGTGTTGCTGACTTTTCACGTTAGGCTCCCAAGAGAGGGCTTTTGATGTTTTTTTTTTCCTCTTCTGGTAAAATTTCCTCCTACCTCTTCTTTGTTTCCCATTTTGGCCCCTTAGCCATCTTATTCCTGAAACGTCTCCATGAGGAGAGAAGTGGGAGGTAGTTTAGTGAATGAGATGATAGCTTGGCATTCTGAGTTTCAGTGACTACTGTTCATCAGGCTTGTGAACATGGAGCAGTTAGCCAGGATACAGAAGGGAAACTTCCTTTTCTGTTAAGTCTGAGAAAGGACCGTCTTCTCCTGCACAGGCTTCAAATACATTGACAGGGGCCGCCTTGGATATAAATATTTGAGCACTGACCTACGAGTCAAGAGACCTAAATTCCCTTTCTGGCTTTGCCACCAGCTTTATCGTTATTTGAAGGATTTTGTTTCTTGATATGTTTCAAAATCATCCGGCCCTTTTCCAGATGATATAAAATGATTTTTTTACAACAGTTTTTTTTTTTTTCATGCAAAGGACTTACTATGTCATTTTATTAGCTGTTTTATCCTGGAAAACAAGAATGGCTGGTGTGCTTTCATGATAGATTTTATTGCAAAGAGTTAAGTCGTTAGATAATATATTTACCGTATGTGTGTGTGCTTGCTTTATGCCAGCCCTCTGCTGGGCACAGGGAATGCACCCATAAACAGAGCAGGTCATTCATGGAGACTTGGGAATTGTAGCCAGACAAACTAGAAGTCTACTGTAATGGGAGCTCTTACGGGGGAGCACCCAGGCTCTCATAGAGAATTTGGGAGATTAATGGATGAAGGATAAAAGAAGGCTTCTTGCAGAAGGTAACACCTAAGACGAGGTGGAACACAAAGTGGAGTTAGTTGGGGTGAGCTTGGTTTTAATGGTACAAATAACAAAAAGAAGGGTCCTGGTCCAAAGATGAGCAAGAGAATTGGAGATTCTAGGCCTGGGGATGGGAAATAAGACCTGTGGAGCTGGAATTAGTTTAGTTGGGGTGGGGGATGGTGAGAGAGGCCAGAGAGTGACAGGCATGAAGACCTTGGGATCCATTAAGGAGATGAGGTTCAAGCTCAACCATCAAGGGGTTTCAGTGTGGGACTGACACAACCAGAGATGCTGAATTCTCTTTCTTCTCCTACCATTCCTCTTTCATGGCACTAACTACCTACATTTGGTGTTTGTAGGAGCATGGGGTTTGAAATTGGGGGCAGGGAGTGGCAGAATGACCTGGAAAACAATAGAAAGATTATGAATATGGCTTGGGAATCCTAGCTGTGCCCCTTCTGATTTCACTGATTAAACATAATTTATTCAGCCTTAATAAATTTAAAAGACCCTTTTCCAAGTGAAGATGCTCCTGAGAAAAGATCTGGAGTGGGATTCCACACTGCTTGCTGGTTTTGAGAATGTCTGAATGTCATCTGGGACTAGGTTTTTTTCAGTGAGTTTTGAGCAGAGCACAGCACAGAGTGTGGTTCTTGTTTAAAATATTTTGTAAATGTTTGCAATTAATGGATGTAATTAAACTGCCTGTTAGACTAGTAGAATTGGAAATACTTGGGGTAATTCATAGTGTATATAGCTTCTCAAAGCGGTGTAAGTTCATGAATGGAAATGGTTTAATTATTCCCTGAAATATGCAAGATTGGGAGTTATGTACTGGAACTGTATTTAATGCCCCATGCATACTAGCTGCCTCTGACTTGACTTTTTTTGTATGACTTACCCCACATTTTGGATGTTAGTTGGTAACATTGCTACGCTGCCTTTCATACATTAATCTTGACTTCTGTGCGTTAGATTGTGAACCAACATTTTGAGCTACTGTATTATGGCTTTACCTGCTAACAAGTAGTTTTATTTCATTAACATCATCATATTTGTATATTAGAGTTTGTGCAATCACTTGAATATTTCTTGAATCTTGTGGTTATTTTATAAAAAGTAAGTGGAAAATGGAAAAATGCAGGCAGTGATATTGGGAGAAGTATGAGCCTCATAAATGTGATGTAATTGAGGCAAGGATGGAAACCATTAGACATGCCCAGTGTGCAGGGTGTTTACCCTCAGTCAGATGCTTTGGACTCCACTTGGCCAACTGTATGTCGTTGTGAGGGATACGAACAAAGTTAAAGGCTATGGATGTATGACGTTGGGAAAAACCTTTGGGAATTATGATGAAAGGCAAAGTTTAGGATTTTGTCATTCATTTTTGCAACAGAGCTTTCCTTTTAAGTATGTAGTCCAGTCAACTTTTGTTTAACTTTTTAAAAAACACATATTTAGAAAGGTCTTTTCTGTAAAAGTATGGAATAGAAATTGGTTTTCTCATCAGTCTTAGGAAAGGCCACCAAAGTCAGTAAATTCCTTTGGTTTGCTAATTGGAATAGGTAATTATCATGTTAAAATTCTCTGTGTATTTTGGCAAACAAGTAAAGAAAAACCAAAGCAAACAAAATGATCCTTCACAAAGGATACATCTGAATGGATTTTTATGACTCCATAGTTTCATTTGGTGCACTGTGGAACAGGAAAAGACTTAATGCTTCCTAGTTTTCATCATAAGCCTTAGTGATGCTGAGATGGTGCATTCGGACCCAAAGAGAAAGAAGGATAAGAATTCAAGTTTGTGTACAGTTAACCCCCAGCCCTTTAATTCCCCAGGTCAGGAGGCTATGGTGGTGATCTGTCTGCCCTGGAGGATCTGGTTGATACACGGGGAGCTTATCTAACATCCTTTGTTGGCTCAGCTCACTTCTAAGGAAAGGATTGAGTTGGATGCAAAATTCCAGTTTTTTTTTTGATGCTCCTTGTGGTTAAATGGTGAATGTTAAATCATAGGAGATGTTAATCAGGTAGAAGACTGTAAAGAAGAGCTCCTGAATTTCATATCTCTTACCAAAACTGAGAGACATAGTTCAGCTTCTATGAAAAAGGCAGGTAAGTATTCGACGAGAAGTTCAAGAAATTCACATTAAGTGCCTACTTTGTATCAGGCATTGTGCTAAGGACATCAAGAATTATCTCATTTAATCTTAACAATAACTCCATGATTCAGGTATTATTTCTCATGATGAGGAAATTATCATTCAGAGAAGTTAAGAAACTTGCCTACGTGTCTTACTTTAGCTTCCCTTGGAAGCAGACCCCCAGACAGGTATTCTAATGTAAGCAATTACTTGGGACATACAGGGGATACCAGTAGGTGAACAAGGATACGAGACAGAGAGGAGAATGCAGCCAGTAGATGGGAAATTATTCAGTTAGTTACTGCAGTCATGACTAGAGTTTAATCTCACAGGGATACTCTGGAGATAGTGTAAAATACCTGTCTTAGGATGATCTCGCATGAAAGATGAGAAAGCAGCCCCTGTCAGTTTTTTTCTTTTATTTTTTAAAATTAACTTTTAGTATGTTTATTTTTTATCATGGTAAAATACACATAATATGACATTTACTAGTTTACCTGTTTTAAGTGTACAGTTCTGTGGTATTAAGTACATTCACAGTGCTGTGCAGCCATTACCACTATTCATGTCCAGAATTTTTGCATCACCCCAAACTGAAACTGTACCTATTATACAATGGCCCACCCCAACTCCGCCTGCCCCCAGTCCTTGACAACCAGTATTTTACTTTCTGTCTTAATGAATTTTCTATTCTAGATACCTCACATAAGTAGATTCATACAATAGCTGCCCTTTTATGTCTGGCTTAATTCACTTATCATAATATTTTCAAGGTTCATGCATGATATAGGCATAAATTAGAATTTCATTTCTTTTTAAGAATGAATAATATTTCATTGTATTTATATACCATGTTTTGTGTATCCAGTGGTAAACAAAACATGGTATATAAGTGTGACAATATTAAACATGTTGCAATGAATCTGTTTGGATAAACATGTTACTGTGTCTGTTTGGATATGGCATGTCACTTCAGCTTATGTTGCATTTGACAAAACAAGTCACGTTTTGTTTATCTGTCCATGGACATTTAGTTTGTTTCTACCTTTTGACTGTTGTGAACAGTGCTTCTATGAACATTGGTGTGTAAATGTCTCTGTCAGTTGTGTTTGTGGGTAGTTAATTCCCTGGCACTGCCATCTTGCCTTCTGCAAGTGCAGAGTAGTTTTCCAAGGTACAAAATAGGTCGTCAGCAGAGATGCTGATATTGGCAGTGCAAAATCCTTTGGGGAACTCTAAAATGTTCAAGTCAGAGCAGGACACTTAACAGCATCTGCTCACAAGGTCCTTACCCAAAAAAGTGAGAAACTGGTATTTGAATCTTGGACTCTTGACTCAAAGCCCATGCTTTTAACTGATCCACACTGAGCTGCCTTTAATCACAAGTGTAATAGTAGTGAGATACAGACATGAATGAGACGTGGTTATTGCCTTTACAGACCTACCAGGGTTGGATCATCTGTTTTGCAGAAAGCTCAAGGGAAGGCACGGGTATCACTTGGTGCAATATAGAACTCATGGGGCCATTATTAGATGGCATCACAGGTGTATGGGCCTCCTTTTCTCTCAGCATCCTGTGGTGAGGCAGGCTTGGGCCAAGCACACCTGGACTCCTCTTGTGGCTGTGTTCCAGGACAGTCCGTCACTGTGCTGATCATTGGAGTCGTGAGTTCCAGCCCACACCCATTGTTGCACAACTATCTTATCCTAGCAGAGTTTATCCTCCTTTGAGCCTTCTGATGATTGCCTTCATCCTGATGTCTAAGCATCAGGAATAGCTATTTGTTAGGAAAGAAATCAGGGCCCAGGGATGATAAAGAAAATGTACATTTGGAGGCAGTTAACAGTTGGTTATGTGTGTCTGTGTCTTAAAAGATATAATTTATAAGTGATTTACATTTATCAAGAGACCTAACATGAGATATTTTGTCTCCAAAAGGATGACATTACCTAGACTGGTATTGTGGCAAAGCAGGAAAGAAATGAGATAAATCAGTGAGAAAATGCTGCTCTACCTATATTTTTACCTAAGTGTTAAATATTTTCTTTTAGTTCTGCATCTTTGCAAGCTGGATGTATTAGTCAGATACTGTTAGGTTATGCTGAGAGAACCTGCAGTCTCAGTGGCTTTCTGTCTCATGAGTTATGTATGGTTCTGCTCTACTTTGCCTTTATTCTGGGACCCAGGCTGGAGGAGTAGTTCCTTTCTTGGATGGGCTTTTCTCATAGTAGAGAAGGAAAAAAGCAATGGTTTACTCATAAGATGGCTGTTACCGCATCTGTTTGGGTATGGCATGTCACTTCAGCTTATGTTGCATTTGACAAAACGAGTCACATGGCCAAGCCTGATATCACTGGGGCAGGCAGGATTCTTCTCCTATGGAGAGACACTGTAGGGCGTGAGCCAACTAGAGAGGACAGTGAATATTTTGAACAAATGATGCAATTTATTGCACTGGCTGAAATTTCACTCTCATGCGCAAGTTGCTTAGCAAAGTTTTTAAACCAGGTAAACTTTTTAGATTCATTGCAACATGTTTAATATTGTTTTTCCTCTTTTGCTCACAAGGAAGAAACATATTGTACTTAAGGGTCTGTGTGTCTTCCTGGGATCCATGTAAAATCAACCACATAGCTAGTATTATTTTTTAAATAATTCAATCAATTGTAGTGTCTTTCAAGAATGGATCATTGAAATTGAAGGGAATGTTAGGGCTCAGAATTGAATGGCTTTCATAGTCATGTGAAATTAGTAGAGAACAAAGCTAATTATTAACAACTGGATGAACATGCCTTAAGAAAACAGCACAGGTGTTTGTAGTTAATATTGATGATGATGAGGGTTGTTGTACTGAGTATTTACTAAGCCTCAGGCTGTGACAACAATTAAGCTCTCTCTGACTTAATCATGACTCATCTTATTTTTGTGCAGTATCCATTGTTATTCCTGAGGCCATTGTTACTTGCTGAGGTATTAATACTTAGCAGGCTTGGAGAGGTTTGTTAACTTTCTCAAGGTTAAATAGTAAGTAAATGAGAGATTTAGGACTAAAACCCAGTGTATGTTTAATCACTTAATCAGGGTTTCTCAAAATTGGATGAGATCCCTTTTACAGAAAATAATTTCTTGTAGAACCCCAGGGTTGACTTAAATTATTGTTATTGTGACGATACTTTTAATTGTATAAACATAAAGCTGGTGAGGTTTCCTTTTTTAGCTCCTACACCTTCATAAATCCTAACTCAATTTAGAAATTAAGTACACTTAATATTACTAATTCAAATTAACAACATGAATTTAGCCACATTAACTAAATTGCTGCCTGTAACTGGAAGGCCGTGCTGACTGTTCTGGGCGGGTTCCCTGGCAGTCAGCTGGTCTGCCCTGCTGTGCGCCGGGTGATGATTCAAGTTTTCCATCATATTCATGATATTCAGGTTCTGTGCAACTTTTATTAATGCTGAGGAACTTGATATTCTTATTTTTCAACTGGTGAGAACACATCATTTAGATTCCCAAGTTCATCTTTTTTTCCTTTCTCACTGACCCATGGTGATTCTTTAGGGTTTGGTTTATTGCTCAAACTCAATGAGAATGGCTGCTGTGATAATCAAAAATATCCTTATAGCCCTGCCTGGGTGACTCAGTTGGTTGGATCATCGTCCCATACATACACCAAAAGGTTGTAGGTTCGATCCCCTGTGGGATGAGTATAGGATGCAACCAATTGATGTTTCTCTCTTATATCGATGTTTTTCTCTGAATCTCCTTCCTTTCTCTAAAATCAATGAGCATATCCTCAGGTGAGGATTAAAAAAAGAAGAATATCCTTGCATTATTTGTTTTCAGATTATTGAAATAAAAACGACCTTAAGTTCTCATGATGTTGGTAAATTCTTTCATACACACGACTATGGATCTGCCCTGTCTTCTTCAGTTCTCATCCACATTAAAAACTGGGTTTTCTCTCTCTAGTACTCCTCTTTCTTCCATAGGACCCTACACTCCCAGAGAGGCTCTCAACTATTTCTAGTGTTCTCATGCCTGGCAGCCTTCATAGTAACTAGAGTTCCTCATGTAAACCCGAGTAAGAGGGCTGTGGCTCCCTTTTGAAATGGAGGGATTTGGGTCTCTGGAAGGTCAGAAACCGTATTACTGATTTATTCTCTAGACGTATTTGTTGAATAGATTTGAATCATGTCCCATAATTTCTCTTCGAATGTATTTTTGTCTTAGATAAGCTTACCCTTATCTGTACACTGACTAAAAGATTTAACTCAGTTACTTGATGACTTAATGCAGTTATTGACTCTCATTCACTATAATTTCAGTTTTTAGAGAGGTTTCTGAGTACCATTCAGCACCCTGAACCTGGCCCTTGCTAAAGTCTCATGTGATTGCTCCATGGTGATCAGTTATTTTTAAGATATCCCAGTGTTAGGATATAACATTTATTCTTTTTTTTAAAAATTATTTTATTGTTGTTCACTTACAGTTGTCTGCATTTACCCCCACCCCCAACCCCAGGCAAACCCACCTCCCTCCCTTGCTTCCACCCTCCCCCTTGGTTTTGTCCATGTGTCCTTTATAGCAGTTCCTGATTACCCTTGTCCCCATTATCCCCTTCCCCCTCCCCTCTGCTTACTGCCACATTGTTCTAAATTTCAATGTCTCTGGTTATAATTTGTTTCTCTGGTTGTATTTTGCTTGCTTACCTCACAAGCGTCTTGGCTGTGGCTGATCTGAGTTCCCCGGTAGCTGATCTGGCCTTGGTGCCTTCTCTCCTGAGTCCTTATATAAAACCCCTTAACATTTCATATAGTAAAGACTGCGTGATGATGTACTCCTTGAACTTGACCTTATCTGAGAAGCACTTTATCTGCCCTTCCATTCTAAATGACAGTTTTGCTGGATAGATTATTCTTGGTTGTAGGTCCTTGCTTTTCATGATTTGAAATATTTCTCTCCAGCCCCTTCTTGCTTGGAAGGTCTCCTTTGAGAAATCCGCTGACAGTCTTATGGGAATT
>PVJI01007221.1:0-79785 GCA_004026765.1 Micronycteris hirsuta | reverse complement strand
GAGTCCCAGTTTCCTTATCTCTATTGGTTCCCTGCAGATCTCTCCTCATTTGTTCAAGCAAGTTCGTTAATTTTTCGTCGAATTCTGAAAGCATCCTTATTACAAGGGATTTGAACTGTGCATCTGATAGGTTGGCTATCTCTTGATCGGTTAGCTCTGGGGTTTTGATCTGTCCCTTTCTTTGGGCCATTTTTTTCCCTTGGTGATCCTGTTACTGTAAGGGGGGCGGAGTCTTGGGGATCCCCTGTGCAGGGAAGTTCCCGGTAGTTGTGCTGGGACGTAGCCTCTGGGGGCGGGGCCTGAGCGCACAATGGCGCCTTCTCTGCTCTCCGCACCCACACCGTCTCCTGCAAGCAATTCAGGCCCCTCTGCGCTGGCTCCAGGGGTGGCTCCGGGGTTGCTGGACGGGCTGCACCACTCGAATCCCCCGCGGGTCTCCCCAGCGAACTTTCCTGTGAGGCCGGGAGTTCCTCCGGCCGCGGACTCCACCCCCACAGGTGCTCTCAATCTGCGCTGATGGGTTGCACCCTGCTTTCTCTCCCTGTTTCTCTGCACACGAATGCAGACCTGCCGAGTCCACCGGTCTCTCGGCCCTGCTGGGTCCGGATGAGCCGGGCACAGACTGCGCTTCAGTCGGTCCCCGTCTGGGTGTGCTGCAGCCCCGCGGGGAACCGCCCCTCCAACCGCGGTCCTGCCGTCTGCTCACCTGCTCACCTGCTCGCTGCGGGGTCGCTGAGCGCTCTCCCTTCGCTCTGCACCTTCTGGCTCACCAAACTAGATGAATGTATCTTCTTTAATTCCTTGGTTGTTGGACTTCCTCTCAATATGATTTTCTGTCAGATCTGGCTGTGTTTGGATGTGTAGATTTCTGATTTTTTTCCTTGTTTGGTTGTGCAAGGTTGTACGGTGCATTCACCTATGCCGCCATCTTAGTAAGTCATAAAAATACTATAAACAATTTTAATGGAAACTACATTCTTAGTAATTATTCCTTCAAACATTTCTGAATAAGTAAAAAAAAAGAATTTGTAACACTAGAAACTCCAATGTTTTTAAGATCATCTAATTGGTTTTGTTGTATTTTCTTTCCTCCACCACTTCTTCTTCCTCTTTCTTCTTCTTTTTCTGTGCTTGCCATTTTTTTTTTCAGAAACAATATATAACATGGCCCTGTCTGACTGCTGTTCCAACAGTACTAAGCTGTAACTACATTCAAAATTTTCATACTTAAAAAGATTTTCTACATGTAACTGTTAATTCTAATGTGAACTGTGGCAGTTTCCAATATTAATACTTCTACCCTACATTTTCTTTAATAAAATTCTAATATCCATGACCTAAATTTATTCTCAGAACATGTAATCTGGATAGTAAGCAGAGCCCAGGGCCATATCATTCCCTTTTTTAAAATAGACAAACTGACTCAGAGAAGTCAAGCAATCAGGGCCCTGGGGCACCTGCAGCAGAGCCCAGTGTAGGGGGCGGGGCAGCTCCAAACAGCCTGCGCTGCTCCCCACCACTCCACGCTACCAGCACATCGTGGACAACTGCAATTTCTCTGAGCACGGGCAAATGACAAAATTCACTAATATACTAATATAAAATATTAAATATACTAATAAATATTAAATATACTAATTTTTCTGCAAAGGAACTCACTTCAAAAATAAAAATATGGGAGAGTTCGGCCAAGATGGAGGCGTAGGTAGGGACCCTTCGCTTCCTCATACAACCAAAAGGAGGAAAACCACCAATCTGAAATCAATGAACAACCAAAAGCGCCACAAAATCAAGACTGCAAGGAACTCCAACAACAAAGGAATGAAAGAAAAAAATCCACCAGAACAACCATGCTGGTAAGGCGGTGGACAGCGCAGGCTGACTCAGAAAAACCGTGGGGACGCAGCAGACCTTGCGGGAGGGGCTGGCTGCTGAGGTCAGCGGGCTGCACCAAAGGGGCTGACTTAAGGGGACTCAGAGGTGGCTGTGGGCTACGGAGGTTGTGGCAGTAGGAGAAGCTCCCAGTCTTACCCGAGAGAGCAGACACCTTTGAAAAGTGCGCTGGAGATGCGCAGGCCAACCCCATTGTTCCCTCTCTGGCCCCACCCCCACAGGCACCAGGGCAGCAAAGAGGGTTGCCCTGCAACAGGGTGAATATCTAAGGCCCCGCCCCCCACAACCTATCAGATGCACCAAGACATATGGCCCAAATGAAAGAACAGAGTAAAGCCTCATAAAGAGAGCTACGTGATGAGGAGATAGCCAACCTATCTGATGGAGAATTTAAAGCCCTGGTAATGAAAATGCTCACAGATCTGATTGAGCTTGGTCAAAAAATAAAAAAGCAAATGAAGAATACCCAAATTAAAATAAAGCAGAATGTTCAAGGAACCAACAGTGACAGGAAGGAAACTAGGACTCAAAGTAACGATTTGGAACAAAGGGAAAAAACAAACATCCATCCAGAACAAAATGAAGAAACAAGAATTCGAAAAAGTAAAGAGACTCTTACAAACCTCTGGGACAAGCTGAAACGTTCCAATATCCAAATTATAGGGGTGCCAGAAGGAGAAGAGGAAGAGCAAAAAATTCAAAACTTATTTGAACAAATAATGAAGGAAAACTTCCCCAACCTGGCGAAGGAAATAGACTTCCAGGAAGCCCAGAGAGTCCCAAAGAAGTTGGACCCAAAGAGGAACACACCAAGACATATCACCATTAAGTTGCCCAAGATTAAATATAAAGAGAGAATCCTAAAAGAAGCAAGAAGAAAGGAAAGAGTTACCTACAAAGGAATTACCAGTAGACTATCAGCTGATTTCTCAAAAGAAACCTTACAGGCAAGAAGGGGCTGGAAAGAAGTATTCGAAGTCATGAAAGGCAAGGACCTGCATCCAAGATTACTCTACCCAGCAAAGCTTTCATTTAGAATGGAAGGGCAGGTAAAGTGCTTCCCAGATAAGGTCAAGTTCAAGGAGTTCATCATCACCAAGCCATTATGTTAAAGAGACTTATCTAAGAAAAAGAATTTACCTAAAAGAAAAAAAAAAAAGAACACAAACAAAAACTAAGCAAACAACTGGAACAGGCACAGAATCAGAGAAATGGACATCACATAGAGAGGTTTCAGCGGGGAAGAAGAAGGGAGGAATAGGGGGAAAAGGTACAAGGAAGAAGAAGCATGGTTAGTAGGCATAGGTAGATGGGGAGAGAGAAAAAATGGTATGGGAAACAGATGATTCAAAGAACTTATATGTACAACCCATGGATGTGAACTAAGTGGGGGAATGCTGGAGGGTTGGGGGGGGGCAGGGCGGAGGGGAGGTAGAGGGGAAAAATTGGGAAAACTGTAATAGCATAATCACTAAAAAATAGTTTACAAAATGAAAATATGCTCTAATTCTTCTGCTCCTACTTCAGTCCAATGAGAATAGTAAAGATAACCTGTGCATAAAAATAAGTGAATAAAAGTAAAATACCCTTCATTTTGAACCATAGTATGAAAGCAATAGTTGCTTTAGCTTAATAAATATACCTTGTTATCTTTTACTTATATTTTTTGTGCTATATGTATCTAGATTCAAAATTATATGGATGAAAAAGCTACAGAGAAAAGATATTGCAAAGGATCAAATACTGTGATAGGCATGTTAACACACTATCTGATTCAATTACTGCAATAACTGCAGTTCAAACAAATGAAGATTCTAAGACAAACTAGAATGTGAATCCATGTCTAATCCCAAATCCCTCAAAGGTACTTTATTTTGGATTTTTTGAAACTGTTGCTATCATTTTATAATTTAGAAATAGAAGAGGCACATTCAATTATTTCCTGTATGTAGATGGACTTGCATATTCAGCTTAAGGCCTATAAATAACCATTGTAACCAAGGTATTAAAATGTAGACCCACAGTAAAAGTACATGTTGTTAAATGACCTGTATTTGTGTAACTTATAAATAATACATTTTGAATATGTACATATTCATTAGGTGTTTAAAGAATCCATATGATAGCCCTGACTAGGTGGCTCAGTTGATTGGAGTGTCATCCCATACACCAAAAGATTGCAGGTTCGGTCCCTGGTCAGGGCACCTATGGCAGGCAACCGATCGATGTTTCTCTCTCACACTGATGTCTGTCTGTCTGTCTCTCTGTCTCGCACCCATCCTCCCCCTTCCTCACTCTCTAAAATCACAGGTGAGGAGTAAAAAAAAATCTTGTGGTACATATATACAGTGTAAAAAGAATAAAAAGAATAAAGTGTTACTATTTGTGACTGCATGAATAGACCTAGAGGGTATTACGCTAAGTGAAATAAGTCAGAGAAAAACAAATGGCATATGATTTCATTTATATGGGGAACCTAATGAAAAATATAAATAAACAAAACAGAAACAAACTCATAGATATAGAGAACAGACTGATGGCTGCCAGACAGGAGGGGTGCTGGGGGACTGGGTAAAAAAGATGAAGGGGTCCAGACTGGTGTGGCCCAGTTGGTTGGGCATCTTCCCACAAACCAAAAGGTCGATATTTCAATTCCCAGTCAGGGCACATCCCTGGGTTGCAGGGTTGGGACACATTCAAGAGGCAACCAATCAATGTTTCTCTCTCACATCAATGGTTCTCTCCCTCCCTGTCTCCCTCCCTCTCCATCTCTCTCTAAAACTAAATAAAATATTTAAAAAAATAAAAGATGAAGGGACAAAGGGGCACAGATTGTTAGTTACACAACCATCATGGAGATGCAAAGTGCAGCATAGGAAATACTGTCAATAATATTGTAACTACTATATATGATGCCAGTTGGGTACTGGAAATATCAGGGAGAACACTTTGTAAAGTATATGATTGTCTAACCACTGTGCTGTACACCTGAACTAATACAAAATAATACCGAATGCAAACTGTTAACTGAAAAAAATTAATAAAAAAAAATAATTAGTTAGACTTACTGATGATGCCCTTATTGTAAGAAAATTGGCTTCCACCCAACCCATCTGGTGCCCTAGAGCATTTTGCACGTAACTTAAAGCGCATCATATTTTATGAGTCATTTGTTTACCTATGTGTCCATAGTTGGAATATGAGCTCCAAAAAGGCAGAGGCAGACATTTTCTTTCTGTACCACCAGCAACTGCATAGTACCTGGAAGTTAGCAGGTGCTTAATAAATGTTTGTTGAATTCACATATGAGTATATATACCTTCACTCCAAGGACTTCTGGATCAAATCATTAAGTACCCCAGAGTTAAACACTTGTGATGAAGCTGAGTCTAGCAAACATGGGCCTAGGACCTCAAGAGACTTTCACTGAGGTCTGATGACCCCTTAGTCTGTAGCGAGCACACCTACTGCAGGCCATCCTAATTCAGCACAGACCAGCCCCGGTTCACTCTTCCAAGCCTGGCCTTCAGTCTATAATGCTTGCTGGCATTTACTGACAGCACTCTACGTGCCACCTACTACACTAAACACAGCATATGCCTTGGTTCCCGTGACCTTAAAATAACGTGGGAGTGAGTTAATCTTACTCCCACATTACTGGTGAAGACGCTGAGGCTTAGAGAGGCTACAAAACCTGTCCAAAGTCCCACAGTCACCGAGCAGAGGAGGATTTGACGCAGTTCTGACTGCCGTCTATCCTCTTAATCACACAATCCCTGAACAGAGAAGGCATGAGTCAATGAAGCTTCTCAAAGGTCACTTTAGATGTTTTTAATGAACTTTTAAAAAAGTGTTAATAGTTTCTTTTTGGGAGTCCCTCACTTTTTCTTCTTATGTTCTCTCACACAGAGGGACCCATTAGTACAGAGAACAATGACCAACTGAAGCTACTCTGAGATGACAGAAGACAGAGTTGAGGCTGCAAACCACCTCAAAGGAAGACATCTGAGCTATACAGAAATCCTGTGAACAAAAAACTGAGGAGGGGGAGGAAACAAACTTGTAGATATGCAATCTTATTGCATAGAGGACTGGATCCCTGTTAATAAGAAAAAATTATATAGAGCTTAAAACGTACAGAGCATTCAGAAATATACACACTAATTCACTAAATCAGAAGTTCCTAAGGCACAAAGCTGCCACCAGAAATCTGATACCTACATGCCATATAAATTTGACTCTCAAATTTTCGGTAGAGCTAACACACAGGTGGCAAACACAAGGCCCACGGGCCGAACCCGGCCCTCCACCTTGTTTTATCGGCCCCACAACTTGTTTCTACCTGGCGGCAGTGTCGACCTCTCACTTAACTGCTGAGGAGTAGTTGCATTTACACAGTCCTGAAACTACATTCGGCCCTTTCAAGGCAACCGCGAGGCTGATGTGGCCCCCAGGGAAAACGAGTGTGACGCCCCTGGGCTAATGAATAAGACAGTCTTTCCCAAGTTTAAATCTCGGCATTGCCAATTACTGCATGGTTTTAGAAAAAGTACTTATTAACCACTCTGAGTCTCAGTTTCCGGATATGTAAAGTAGAAATAATAGCTACCTTGTAGCAAAACTATGAGTAAATAGTTAAAGCATCATGTTGTCCAAAACTATTAAGTTGAACACATCTATACGGATCAATTACAATAGGGAAAAGGTAACAGTCTTGAAATTCTGAATAACTGTATCTTTGAATATGTGCTTTGGACGTGAAGTCCAGTGGGACTATGAATCTTGGCTTAGGGCTGTGGTTCATGCGCAGTCCCACCTCCCATTACCTCCCCACCAGGGCCAGAAATCAGTTGTAGTAACTGCATTACAGGGAGGAGTTCCGGGATGCACTGGCCATCCCCATCTGGAGCTGGTAGCACCACTGTCCACTAAGTGGGTGACTCAGTGGTGTTCTCTTGCCCACCCTCAATTTAGGTACCAAGCAAATCCGGCACTTGGAGGTCAACCATCTGCAATCTGGGGCAGCAGCCCACAGGGAAGGAAAACTGACTTCCCTACCCAAGCTGGACTTCCCCCTTCACCTTATCATTTTGTTCTGGGCCTGCATATTATCAAGCCTGCCCTGCCCTTCACTTTATGATGGCAACAAGAATACTATCAACAAGAGAGATGTTTGGTTAGCACACTATTTAAGTATAGAAGCCACCGAGAAACTATGAGCTACTGCCAACTGAGATTAAACCAAACTGTTTTCTGTACAGTTTTCTGAACACCATACTGGGATCAGTAAAATTAAATCTCAGTGACTAAGGAAAAAGAAGTTTTCCCTAGAGTAGAGCTGAGTGAGAATGGAAAGAGCACTTGTAAAATAACAGAGCTGGCCTCTCCGTTTCACCCTGCGAGACTCTGCACACCTCCTTCCTCTGCCACCTTCCTTACTCAACAGTCCTTAAATATTCATTAAATGCAGACAATGATCTAGGTCCAGGGCTTACAAGGAATAAACCATCAACAGGACAATGAAGGCAGATCAGCAACAACAGCAATAATATTTGAGTGCTTCCTGTGTGCCTGGCTTTTTCTCAAGTGCTTGACATATTTAATAATCGCATTCTCACAAGCCCAAGAGCTTAGAAACACTGTCTGCCCCATCTTAGAGATGAGAAAACTGAAACATGTAGAATTTGAATAACTTGCAAATTCAAACAGTTACTAAGCAGTAAGACTTGGATTCAAACCTAGGCAGATGACAACGAAATGTAAAAAATGCTAGAACACAGGTTATGGGAACTCCTTGGACCAAGAATTTAAGTAAGCTGGTTCATAATGAATAAAGTTAATAAAGACACGGTGGGGTAAAAGTAGGTTTACAGTTGTGAGTATGTGAAACACAGAGTTTATTCTTGAATTATTATTTAGTAATCATTGTAGTATCTTCCATATGAATTGTAAACCTACTTTTGCCCCACCTCACCCTGTATGTTTAAAAGAAATCCTTACAAATCCACAAAGAGGAGGTAAACAAAGACACTGGCCCATCTTTAAAATTTTCATAGACCATATAGATAATAGCTCAAGTTCACCACCTCTTAGAAACATCATTAGTTGTTATATTTGGTTTCATCCATATACACATACATTGTCCAAATGAAACTAGTTAACATTATTAAACTGAACTACAACCACATGTTACCACATCATAAAATATCACAAAGTCTCTCTAGCGACGGGTGAAGAGTCACACCACTTTCTGTAATACATAGGTTTTACATGTGGTTGCACATCTAACTAATACTTTAATTGGAGGGAAAAAAGCAACACACAACCACACATTAGGGCCAATAAGGGACTTTTTGAAGTGAGTTTGTCAACACCAGTTAATCAGCTCTTTCATTCAGTGACACATGCAATAAATAAAGTATCTTTTCTTGAAGTAACAGTCTTAAGGAGACTTTTCCAGAATTAAATTGCTCTGGGTTGCACTATGTGAAGAGACTAGTCCTACATCACATGCTATCCTACTAGTCAATCCTCATTATCTGCAAAGTATAATTTAACATCTGTATAATATCAGTTCTATATCCTTGTCTGCCTAATAAAACACTCCTCCTTGCTGTCCTAATTTATTCACAACTGAACCTGATCTTACTTACAAAACAAGTTTACTCTGCAAATGTACTCATTTATTTTAACGGCACTTCCTTTCTCTTATCGCCCAGCTTGAAACTCCAGTCATTATTGAGTCCTTCATCTCTTTCACTCTGTATCACTTCATGCCTAAATTATTGAAATTGGTTTAACTGGTTTTCTGATTTCAAATAACTTTCCTTTCTCACCCTTTTCCTAACACGGAAAATGTACTCTTAAAAAGCACTGCTTTTTATTTGCAAAGATATATGCATCCTTACATTCATTGCTGTATTATTATTTTTAATCTTCACCTGAGGATGTGTTTGATTTTTTTTTTTTTTTGAGAGAGAGAGAGAGAAACATCAGTTTGTTGCCTCCCAAACATACCCCAACTGAAGACTGAACCTGCAACCTTTTGGTGTAGGGGACAACACACCAACCAAGAGAACCACCCAACTACGGCTCATCACAGCATTACTTACAGTGGCCAAGGCACGGAAACAATCTAGAGTCCCTCAACAGATGATTGGACAAAGATGCGGTACGTGTATACAACAGAATACTGCTCAGCCATAAGGGAAGATGAAATACCGCCATACGCAACAACATGGATGAATCTTGACACTATCATGCTAAGCAAAATAAGTCAGACAGAAAAAGTCAAGAGCCATATGACTTAACTCATATGTGGGATATAAAACTGAAAGCAACAAACAAACAAGACGGCAAACAAAACCTCACAGACACAGACAACAGTATGGTGGTTACCAGAGGGAAAAAGAGGGGGTAGGTAGTAGAGGGAAAAGGGGGTTTATATGGTGACGGAAGGAGACTTGACTTTGGGTGGTGAACACACAATGCACTATACAGATGATGTATAATAGAACAGAACAGTAGACTAGAAACTTGTATAATTTCATTAAGTGTCATCCCAATAAATTCAATTTTTAAAAAAAGCATAGTTTTTGTTTTGCTGTCCTCTGTCCTAGAACAAGGGTAACATATGAGATAATATAATAGAAGCAATATTAGAATAACAATCAAGAAGTCTGGGTTCCAGCCCCAATTCTTCCTCCACTAACTAATTTGAGTAACTCAATTTCGTTTCCTTACCTGGAAAACACGAATCCCGGGCTACAGGAGCTCTGCAACTCTTTACCTTGAGAACAACAAATCTCTTTTCCCGGGATTCATGGTCCCCCATAATCGGGCTAAGTAAACTCACCTACAACTACCCCCGGCACACATTCTCCTACTTCCAGCTACTTTCTGCGGCGCTCCTGAATTTTGTCGGTCGTTCTAGTGCTGCACTAGTTCCTTCTAAAATGACTTCACCCTTCTTCTCTTACCAAAAACGTTTTCAAACAGAGGGTTCCAAGGAATTATTTTCTTCTTTGTCCTTTTCTGACATCTGCAAATTCTCTATAGGCACTATGTAGGTACTAGTAAATGTTCAGAAACAAATACATAAATTTCTTAAACCAGAACTACAAGGTAAAATTATCTCAACATATGAAGCCTAATCTAGTAATGTTCCATATATCTTTTTTCTTTCTGGAGATTTTATTTGCTGTAAACAGTTGGTCCTATTAACTTCAAAACTGAATCTATATAAACTGTGGGTGGCTCCAATGTACCAACTCAGTAGTGAATGAACTGATTTTGGTTCCCTGAAGTGCACGGTCGCACTGATCAATGCTCAGGTAAAGGAGAAACTGTATATAGCTGGCGTGGTTATGTGAAAATGCTTGATTAGTACCTGAATAAACAGCTCCCTGTTTCCTAAAAACTCCACCTGGTTTAAATATCAAACCATATTATTTTATGAGCAGCAAGTTAATTCCAATACCTATGTGATTACTTTATAACTACAATTAATTTTATGAACTGATCTGAGAACCCCCAATTACCATCTACAGCATTGCATTGGTAAGAGAGTGGCAACTGATAAAATAGTAACTTGGCGGAAGAGCCCCAAATCTTTCTCCTTCCCCCAACAGTCATTCTGCTTGCAGAAGGAGAAATCGGTGTCCCAGAGACATCATCCAGTTCCCTGGAATCTACACTGGCCTGATTTTTACTAAAAACAGAATACTCACTTAAGAAAATACTTAGGGCTTCACGCATACTAAAAAGATCAAAGAATTTGCTATCAAAAGGCCGGTGCCACTATGTAAGTATCTCCCGGTCACAGGCAAGTCTCAGAACCTCCCCTCCTTAGGTTCCTCTTCAACAAAATGAAGATAATCATTATACCAGCCTTGACTACTATATAAGACTACTGAGGCTCAAATAATATAGTGTGTTTTGATAACTGACAAGTGCTTCACAAATACAAATTAAGATATTATGTAAGTAATATTCATAAGGCAAATGCTCACTAATTTTAAGTATTTGTTTATTGCCAAATAAATTCACTTAGCAGAAAATGAAACTAGGATTAGAAAGAGAGGAATCATCCTTAATAATATCAATTTTCTAAGCCTGGGATTTTATACGTCTTGCTTTTTTAAAGTAGCACACACAAATCTCTACACAAACAATTTCAGGCAGTTAAGTGTCTGAACACCTTTTCTTAAAGATCTCCAGGGACAGAAATTCCACAGCTCTCTCGGTAATTTTCACCCAGATCAGAACAACTCAAATGAGGTATGAGCAAGTTCATGCTCATTTCATTCACCAGATATAAAAAGAAAATAAAATATACCAAGTTGGTTTAAAATTCCATTCTGCAACCCACTTTGTGGAGGTTAAGGCTAAGCTTTTTCTCTCTCATTCAAATTCCTTCCTTGCGGAGGTGGATATAACTATTTTCTAGGCAAAAGAAACAAAAATGCAGATCAGATTTCCCAGATTTCATAACGCAATACCAACCTTGACACCTGTCGATCTAGAACATAAAACAAATGGTCTTCCATTCAACCCACACCGTGGGACACGAGAATTTCACACGCTGGTCAAAGGTTATTAGCATTAAACTCCTGACAAAAGCAAATCTTAAAGCAATTCATATCACTGAGAAGTTAACCGACTTCATTTTATCAGATTTCACAAGACAGTCTGTGTTCTTCTGGAAGAGTTGAACCTAGTGCATCTGAACTATATTATTTCCACGGTTACCAGAATGTATTTATAACTTAACTGTTTTAAGTTATGGCTTCTCACTAAAGGCCAGCATAATAAATAAGAATTAAAAGTGTTTTTATTCTGTTTCCCAACACTATTCAATGTTATTTAATATACCTTGTAATATAATATTTTCCTATAGCACTTGCTCTCTGTGGCATTTCATTGAAAATTCACATTATAATTTATTGAAATTCTTATTTGCTTGTCATCACCTCCTCTGGACAGTAAGTTCAAGGCCAGAAACTTCATCTTATTCAACATTATTTATCAAAATTGATACAGTGGCACATCAGGAAGCTCAATAATCATTTGTTGGATGAATAAAACATACACTGTAATTTTCTTTTTCCAAGACATATATTGAGACCAAAATAGAAAATTATCACCTTATCTCACATCTTTCATTTATTTATCTTTTCCACTCTTCCTGAACTTGCTTTGCTCATAGAAAGAAATTAATAAATATTTGGTGATTATAATAGCAACAATGACAATAACAATTATGATAGTAGAAGTGGTAGGAAGACAAATATCCTCATCAAAACAATACATATTACTCATCATTAAAATTAAATACAGAACTATTAAGTGACTATCTCTGTATGTTGAGATTATGAATGGTTACTTTCCTCTATATTTCCTAAGTTTTCCAATATTGGTTAGGAAAGTGTAGTTGTGCATTCACCAGTAAGCCTAAAAAGAATCACTTCCCAATGCAAACAAAATCTAGACTGACTCTAGTAATTCATCTAAGAAAAATTAATCTCTTACCACAGGATATGTACATTTCAGAAACCTCAAGGTTCAAGTCTCCTGCTTTTTGCCCCCCATGTCCATAATTTCAGATGATAACTTTCCTCTGTTTCCTCCTGCTGAAGACAACTACCTA
Organism: Micronycteris hirsuta; assembly: GCA_004026765.1. Taxonomy (NCBI): domain Eukaryota; kingdom Metazoa; phylum Chordata; class Mammalia; order Chiroptera; family Phyllostomidae; genus Micronycteris; species Micronycteris hirsuta. The sequence goes on along the minus strand of PVJI01007221.1, from coordinate 67,244 downwards.
GAGAATTAGACTGTATCTTTGTGAACCTGTTGGCTGCTTGGATGAGGATAAAGAGAAAGCAGGGAGCCAAGAGTGACAATGACCTCCCACCTTGTAACAACACAACTGCCACTCTGGTGCTCGGTGTGTGTTTGCCACGGCCCTGCCCTAATTCCAACTCCAGTCTTAGCTCATAGCTGACAGAAGCAATGTCCTTGATTAGCAAGCCTGGCTTTATACTCTATCTTATGGCAGACACTATGTACCCCCCTCCAAAAAATCTCTTATTTTTTACATGAAACTATGTATATCACAAACAAGGAGGTGATTTGATCTTATAAGCAGTCCAAGCACTCAATGAAGATAAAACCTCAAGAAGAAATCCATCTCAGTGTATCTATCAAGATAAACTCTTCTCCTCAATTTGATCAATTGGTTTGTACTCCGGATAAGTTCCACTTACCCGAGTACTAGTGTTTAAAAAGCACACATTCTTATGGCCTGAAATGGTCCCAGCCAGAGTCCAGAGATGAAGGTAGATGAAGAGGTGAACCTGATACCTAGAAACACTCACTCTGGTGTCCAGATTCAAAGGTTCTCAGTGAATACTGCTTAACACTACAGGATGCCCAAACACCAGAAAGAATGGAAACAGTGTATGCCTTTCATCACTTTATTGAGTTATGCTACTGAACAGAAATATACTTCTGGTGTTGATGTGTATAAATATGTTGACTATTCACACAGGCAAATTTTTAAAAGCATGTTTTAGAAACATACCTGCCCATTCAGATATTGGACTTAACTCAAAAAGGAACATCTTGTGAAAGGAAAAAATCCCTTCTTTTCCTCAGTATCAGAAAGAGTTTCTTCCTGAATCTTTCACTCAAATAAGAGTACACTTAGAGAACAAAACTCTTAATTACATTAATTAGTAAAAGTAAACAGTAAGATCCAGAACTCTGCTGCTTTTCTGCTCACAATAAGAATCAAATCCTTAGCTTAGCATTCAAGATTCTGCACTATCAATTTCAGCATTCTGGCCTCAACTCTACTAATCCCAATACTCATTCATCCATTCATTCATTCAGCAAAAACATATAGAACTATACCAATAAACAAAGCTACAATGATCCCAATCCTTAAAAGATCACATTAAAGTACCCTTCAGGCAAGACAGTTAATTCAGCCAATCCTCCAAATGACAAATATTTACTGGATAGTTTAAATACTGGACACATTTTCAGACACTGGAGATACAGCAGTAAACAAAGGGACATCTTTCCTTTACAAAATTCACAACCTTGTGGATGAAGAAATGTGCCTGTCCCTTCGTATTTTTATGCTGTTTGTGTCACGTTTCCCCTCTCTCTCCTTTTCCTCCCAATACCTTCTCTTCTGCTTAGTGCCAGTCCTACCAAATTCTACTTATACAGTAGTTTAGGTAACATGTTAGACGGTAACTGAATTGCTGGTGAAGGAATAAGACTTAACCAAGACTTCACATCTGGAATGTGAGGGGATGGGAAGTACTGAGGGAGGAGGAGGGTCAACTACACCTAGGAAATCAGAGAGAACTAAGGGATTCCGGACAGGAAATCAGTGACAAGGCCTGGAGTGCAATTGAGGATTTTATCAAACAAGCAAGACAGAAACCCAGTTACCAGACTGAGGCTCAAAGTTAAAATAGAACCAGCAGCAATGGTGCTTGATCAAATAAGAAGCTAATGAACAGGGTTCTCAAAATTCTCCAAAGAGCAGAGCTGGCACCTCTGAGCAAGAATGAGCCTTTAATCAGAACTCAAGTACTCTTCAGCAATGGAATTAAAGGAAATTTACCTTTGCACATCATATATTTGAGAGTGCGGTTAATATCCAAAATACATAAGAAATACACACAATTCAATAGCAAAAATAAATCACCAGATTTTTAAAATTAGCAAAGGACTAGAATAGACAGTTTTCCAAAGAAGACATACAATTACCCAAGAGATACATGAAATTACCCAACAAATACATGAAAACATGCTCAACATCACTGATCATGAGGGAAATGTGAATCAAATGCACAATGACACACCACTTTACACCTGTAAGAATAGCTATTACCAGGAAACAAGCGGTAACAGGTGTTGGCTAGGTGGTAGAGAGGAGAGAGCCCTCAGTCCCTGTTGGTGGGGATGTAAACTGGTACAGCAGCCATTATGGAAAACAGGATGGAGGTTCCTTATGAAATTTAAAATGGAACTACCATACAATCCAGCAATCTCACTTCTGGGTATATAGCCAAAGGAAACAAAACCAGTATCTCACAGAGATGTACTCCCATTTTCCTGGTAGCATTACTAACAATAGCAAGATACCGAAAGAGCCTAAGTGTCCATCAATGGATGAACGGATAAAGAAAATGTGATACACACACACACACTCAATGGAATATTATTCAGCCAGTGAAAAGAAGAAAAGCTTGCTATTTGCGATATGAATCAACTTGGAAGACAGTATGCTAAATGAAATAAGCTAGACAGAGCAAGACAAATACTGTATGATCTGACTTATATGTGCAATCGAAAAACGTCAAGCTCATGGAAGCAGCAAGGAGAAGGGTGATTATCAGGGAATGGGGAATGGGGGAGTGGGGAGGCGTTCGTCAAAGGGTACAAACTTCAAACTCCAAGTTCTAGGGACCCAGTGCACAGCACGGCGACTAGGCTTACTAATACTGCATTGTACACTGGGAATTCACTAAGAGAAATCATCCGTGCTCACCACACACACGCACACACACACACACACACACACACAGAAGTAACTATGGGAGGTGCTGGATGTGTTAATTAACTTGATTGTGGTGACCATTTCACAATGTATGTACATCAAACCATCACATTGTACATGTTACATATGTACAATTTTTATTTATCAATTATACCTCAATGAAATTTGGGGGGGAAAGAAGCTTAGGGACCCAGAGTCAGGATTATTATATTGAGTTCTCAGATTCTCCAATGAAAAAAAGTTCAAAAAGTCTCTAACAAATACCAAATTACCAACTGGCATGATTTCCCTTCCCTTTCCTGGTAAGTTAGTCAGAAAGTAGAGAAGACAGGTCTAAGAAATTATACTCCAACAGCAAAGAATAATGGAGATGTTAGTAGTGATAAAAGTAATAGTACAAAAGTTAACTGTAATAATAGTAACAATCATAATTATAATGTCTTTTTACTGATCACCTAGTATCTTAAGATACTTTTCAATTTACTATATCATTTCATTTCATAAAATCCTATGAGGAAGGGAAGGTGATCATTACTTTTTTAATGACATCAACAATATTAATTGCCTTATTTCACTAATATTACAGTGCAAGAGGTATTTGTAGGATAACTATCATTTATTTATAGGATTGTGTCTTAAGAAATGTGACTCAGGCTGTAACTGGATCCTTAAGAAATCAGGGTATTTCCTCAAGCTGCAAATCCAGTGCTGAATAAGAGAATCCGGTCTGGGATAGCAGGAAAAAGTGTTTCACCCCGCAACTTACCAAAGTTATTTAGGTTTAAGAAACATTTATATGTTTCTGAAACATCAATAAAGTTCTTAGACTTCTTCTAAAAAAATAGTTTTAAAAAAATAAGCAAAACTTAAATAAAGTGCAATTGTAAGAATGCTACTAGTAATGCATCATAATCATTGAAAGCAAATCTAGTGTTAAAATGAAGGATCTATACAGATGAAGCTCTATAAAATGAATAGGTCTTTGTTTCTTTTTTCAGAATTCCTTCTTGATTTCATCATATACCTCCAACTGCAACTCAAACTTGAAATCAGTTAACAGTTATAAAATCTATAATCGTTATTCAGATAAGGCACACTTAATACCACAGTATAATCTAAGCACAAAAGCCTAAGTACTATCAGATGCAGTGGATATATTCCACTTGAGGAAGAATGTGATGTTCATTTCTGTCTTCCAGATGTCAGAACGTGGCTAAAAGATAAAAGGTACTAAAACTAATTAATGCAAACCTCAATAGAAGCATTTCTAGTGATCAAGATAGCTATATACATAGTTCATGAACCATATTAGTTCAATCTAGTTCAAAGCTTTCCACTTCCTATCCCAGGCTCACTCCAGAAGATCTTTTAATACTTAAACAGTCTGGTGTTAAATGGAGTACATTCTTGAATTTTAGCAAGCATCTGAAGCTTTCATATTACCAATGAAAACATACGAGTAATACTATAGTTACAAGTTAGAACAAAATTATGTAAATATCAAGTAACAGTGAGGGCATTCACTGTTTCCACAGGGTAAATCCTGCAGAGGAAGGGACAGCTGGGCATTTTATCCTAGACCTAAGGGGGTTGGGGAAAGGCCAGCACCAATGGTTCACCCACCAGGTTGCCATCTGGCTTGGGACCAAGCAGAACAACAGAGTTGGGCAAACGAGTCACTATGTTGTGCCTCCACCTGTGCATTAGCTTTATCCCAATGAACACTGTGTGGATACACAGTTGCATGCCATTCTTCCACTGTATGAATTCTCTCCCTGTGCCAGGAGGATGAGGGGAAGATTCCATCACAGTAGGTGGTAGCCTGACCTCACTTCAGATACTTGTCCCATTTGTGAAAAAAAAGAGGTGGGGGGAGCGCGCGAGAGAGAGTTTAAATGAATTCTGCTCTGTAAACTCCCAGAGAGCCCAGAATCCAAACCAAAATTGCAGGCAGAAGAAGGAAAAGATGCAGTTGGCAGGGGTCATGAGCTTGGCAGGAAAGGAAAAAGCAGGAATGGAAATCCTGAATCTCTTCACACACCATTAGAAATCTAAAATATGGGAGGAAACCACTCAAGAAGGATGAGTCACATAATAATGTATTCCTGTTTTATTTAGTAGCTTATCTGAAGACATAGTAGTTGGCATGACTTGGTGGTAAATGGGAAATAAGTGAATAGGTGTCCTTCTTCAGATCCCGGGCAAACAAAGCAATGGTCATGTACGCTAACAGAGACAAGGACATCCAAACAATTCTCAGACCCTTTTCCCATAACTGGAAATTATCACTGCTTTCCCTGAACACCCAACCCCATGTATTTTAAGCAAACTGTACAAACAAATTTAGCAAAAAAATGTGAATGAACTATGAGAAAGAACCCCCAAAAAACTCTCTATGAGGAACAATATCGCCTTTATTTTGTCCCCAAGAGTTAGAGGCAGGGATGTAGGCTGCCTGAGGAACATGCAATGGGATGTGATGTGAGGCCAGGGCAATCATTAAGCTCCATGGGCATTTCTACCGCTCAGTCCCTTTCTACTCCACCTCTCAAAGGTATGAAAGGAGGGAGTGCCGCTCCTCCTTGGAAGCCTGAACCTTTGGGACGGCAGTTCCTCACCCTGAATGACCTCTCCACCAAAATACCACACTGGCCTGAAGTGCACGTACCTGGAAAGCTGCCCGGAGGCCAAATCTGCTTGATCGTGCTGGGTAAAGATGTCAGGAGAACAACTGTACATAGACAGCATCTTTCAAAGGTGCATGTAGATACCATCACTCACATGCAGCACCCTTTCAAGGCCTTTGCAAAGTCTTTCAGCCAATGCTCTCTGTCTCGAGACTTTGGAAAACCAGTACTTCCCCTTTCACACACAGAAGCCACCTGAAGCACTGGTGTCTCGTTCTATGGGTTTCTTGCTCAGTAAATCTTTAAACTAGTTCCTTTCCTAAGTACCTAAACCCACACTTTCACTTCAAAATCCAACAAGCTTACTCTCCCCTCTCTTCCTTTCCTGTCTGGTGGCATGCAAGAGACTGCCCAAATAGTCCCTCCCTGTCTCTCCAAGGACTCTCTACTCCGCAGTTTTGTACCATTTCTCAAACAGTCCCATAATCCTTCAAGTTTATCTCACACTCCCAAAGTTAAACACATAGGTCTTCCTATTACCACATGTCTCTTAGAAGTTTAAGCTATGCAGAACTCATTTTTATTCTGATTGCTCTTTCTCAAGCTATACAGTATTACTCGTATGTTTTCATACAATTCTGGAGCATCTGTGACCACATTTCTCCTCTGTATAAAGATATAACACCATTTTACTTAGCAAGAGTTATAGTCTGATTTACTTTTCAAAACTGTTGATTGATTCCTTCACCCTCATGTGGAATTCTTCCTGCAACCAAAGTTACATGGAAGAAAATGTTGTTAGATGTTGTCTGAGAGCAAGTAACAGGTGAAAGTGTATCACCCACAAAGAAATTTAATATCATGTACCTGATGACATTAACACCCTAGTCTGAGCGATAGGGCTTCACCAGAAAGAGACAACAACATATTCTAGGTAGACCTATAATTTATACAGTAATACAATTAAAGCAACAAGTAGCAGAAATCAATCTTTATTGAAGGGCTTACACAAAGTGATTTTATACTGAGAAAATCCCAACATTGAATATGCAAGGAGATTCTGATTTAAAAGTTTAAAAAAAAGTTTTTAACTTGTTTCCAAAAAATATACAGAGATGAAGCCATGCTTTGGGGAAAGTTTAAAACCATTTTAATAACCACATTTTTAACTGTTTGATTATACAATATATAAACAATTTGGCACACAGAACGTTTTTACATTACTTATCTATTAGAAACACATTTATGATCCCAGGATTTTAAAATGAGATTTGTTCCTTCTTATTTTCCTTAAATTATATGTCCTACTAAGAACTTTAAATAAAATTTGGGACAGAGAAATCTAGGTGAATTTATCATTATCAAACCAAAACAAACCAAAAAAGAGTGCTACCATATTCTTATTTCTCAGTCAAAATAAACAAGAAAACTATGGGTTCTCATTGGCAGAACAAACTTTAAAATCTCTGTATGATCAGACATCACATGCCTCCTAATGTGATACAATGGGACAGCACAGCATCACTTATATAGTACTCTTGCCAAAACTGTTTCATCTGTGTATGAGTTATCTATTGTTGTGTACAGATTTCCCCAAATTTAGCAGCTTGAATGAATAATAGTAATTTATTAGCTCTCTCAGTTTCTGTGCACCAGGAACTCCGACAGACCGCAGCTAGGATTGCTCTGCTATACCTAGGGCCTCAGCCAGAACTGACCCATCTGATGGCCATTCACTCGAACATGTGGTCACCAACTGGGACCTCGGCTAGTACTACGTAACATCCTCACAGGGCCTGAGCTTCCTCACAGTGTGGAGGATGGGTTCCAAGGGTCAGCATCCCAAGAAAGAGTTAGTCATAAGTGACATAGCATGACTCTTACCTTACCTAAATTGTCACCTGTCACAAGTCCTTGCCCACATCCAAAGGGGAGAGAACAAATACTCCACCTCTCAATTAGTGAACTGTCAGTCATATTTTTTAAAAAAGGATGTGGGATGAAGCTAATATATTAGTGCAGCTATATCTTTGAAGACCAATCTGTCACAGCCTAAATCTAACCACTCTGAAACAGCCAAAACAAATTCGTAATGTGCAACTTCAACAAGACAACTGGTCTGAACTCTTTAAAAAATAAATTTTACGAGAGGCAGAAAGAGGTGGCACATGTCCTGAACCTGTCCAATAGAACTTTCTGTGATGATGCAGCTATTCTGTGCTGGTGCCGTCCAACAGAGTAGCCGCCGGCCCCACGTAACTGAGCACCTGAAAGATGGCTAGCACGACTGAAGAACTAAATTTTTCATTGTATTAAATTTTAATCTATTTAAATCGAAATAGTCACAGTATAGTACAGTCGCTAAAACTACCACAACAAACAACACAGGTAGGGATCAGAAGAAGCCTGTCCTGAAGAGATAGAATAATCCAACACAATGCATTTGCCCTGATTAGATCCTAGCTCAAAAAAAAAAAGCTATGAAAGGCCATTTTAGTTCAACTGGAGATATCTGAAAATACACTATATAACTGATGATAGTATTGAATCAATGCTAAAATTTTGAAGCATAAAATATAGTATTGTAGCCCTGGCTGGTGTGGCTCAGTGGGTTGAGCACCAGCCTGCAAAACAAAAGGTTGCCTGTTCAACTCCTGATCAGGGCACACACCCGGGTTATGGGCCAGGTCCCTAATTGGGGGCATGCAAGAGGCAACCAATTGCTGTTTCTCTCCCTCTCTTTCTCCCACCCATCCGCTCTCTCCGAAAATATATAAAATCTTTTAAAAAACAGTACCGTGGTTATGCAGGAGAATGTACCTGTTCTTAGGAGATAATCAGTAATGAAGTACTCTGATGTCTGTAGCTTAGTATGAAATGATTCCCCGTTCTTCCTAACAGTGAACTAAATGCCCTCTTTCTCCAATACACTACAAAAGTTTCACACTCACCCACATCATCCCCAACTCTACATACTTGCTACAAACGGTGATATGCCTTGCTCTCTTATAAACGTAGCTGATATAATAAAGAAATTTAAATGGCTGGTGGCTGTAGCTCTCCTTCCAGGAATACCTGTCAGAATACCCATTTGTCAGTGTTAAGCTTTCTGGAAATGTATTTTCCCAACAGGATTTCCCAAAGTAAAGACACTTCAAGTGCAAAATGATAGAACCACCTTTCCCCAGAGCATGATACCTACATACTTTTTGGTTGTTAATTTACAAATAAAGTTTTTTACTCAGTTTAGGGTAATTTAAAGAAATGGTAAATATTGCCTTAAAAATTAGAATCATGCTATTCTTCCATTATGGCTGAGAAAATTAAAATCAAGGAATTATAGAATATTACAGTTGGTGCCCTGGCTGGCGTAGCTCAGTGGATTGAGCGCAGGCTGGGAACCAAAGGGTCCCGGTTTGATTTCCGGTCAGGGCACATGCCTGGGTTGCGGGCCAGGTCCCCATGAGGGCCATGTGAGAGGCAACCATACATTGCTGTTTCTCTCCCTCTCTTTCTCCCTCCCTTCGCCTCTCTCTAAAAATAAATAAAAATAAAATCTTTAAAAAAAAAAAAAAGACTATTACAGTTGGAAGATATCCAAGTTTTAAAGACCATTCAGGATTGTACAATTAATGAATGAATAATCCTGCAGAAATGGAGACAACTGGATTTAAGAATTTTAAAAGCAGAGATAATAACAGTTCCCCAGAAAGTTACACAAAGTTGATGTGTAGTCCTTCATACTTTAAGTCACAGAATTATCAGAAGCCAGTTTTATTTAAAGGGGAAGAAAATAATTTTTTATATATTAATATCAAGCAAATAGAATCTCCTTCCATTATAGTAATGATCTGGTTATCTAGTTACATCCATATAGAAAAAAATTATTTTTCCTAACCCTTACAGGTGGATGGCTAACATTAAACAATATTGACAGATGTCTCGTTAAGAAGTCATCTTAAAGACGATACCAGGGAAAATACAGCACAAGAGAGAAAAGACAAAGGGAGAAGGGTGGCCCTCTCTGCAGACTCTAGCTTTACACATCTTTTGATTCAGTAGGGGAAAAAAAAAAAGAAAACACTAAAGGGATCAAAACCATTTCGTAGACACATACTATTTTAATCAACTATACTTCTAAAACTCTCTAAGTGCAATTAAAATCACTTGGGCATGTAAAAAATAAAATAAAAATTAGGCACAACTATGGTTGTTCATCACAGCAGCGGGAAACAGTTCTATGAGATATTTAAATTCCTGGTGAAGAGATTTCCCATTTCCTTTTCCCTATGCTCCCCAAATTAATCCAAACTCTGTCACCCCAGAAAAATCTCACTTTATCTTCCATTAACCAAATCTGCATGAACTAACCTTAAAAAAAAAGGACAGGAAGCCCTGGCTGGTGTAGCTCAGTGGATTGAGCGCGGCCTGGGAACCAAAGAGTCCCGGTTCGATTCCCAGTCAGGGTACATGCCTAGGTTGCAGGCCAGGTCCCCAGTGAGGGCCACATGAGAGGCAACCATACATTGCTGTTTCTCTCCCTCTCTTTCTCCTTCCCTTCCCCTCTCTCTAAAAATAAATAAATAAAATCTTTAAAAAAAAAAAGGACAGGAGTTCTCTTCCCATAGAAAAATGTTGGCAAAATAAATTGGTGTGTGCTTATCAAAAAGAATACAAAATAAGAGATACAATCAGGAAAATGTTACAAGTCATTCTTACATCATTAATACAAGATAGCAATTCTCCTGTGAATTTCATTGAGACTCATTAAAATAATTGCCATGTTTGACGTATACATATAACAGGAAAGAAATAAATAAAAAGTGAATTTTTTGGAATATATAAGGAGATTTTTCAAAATTTTAAGTAAAATAAGAAAACTAGCATTATGGTTATCAATTAACATTCAAATGTTTAAACAAATATGGAATAAGACACTATTTTTGGCAAAAATTACAATAAAATATTTCCATATCTGGAAAGAGAACACTTTCAAATATTAATATACAAAAGATGTTTATTATTTAAAATGGACTCTATAAAATAATGAGAATATTCAAGGTTCTGTTAAATTTCTCTCAAACAATGAACATCTCTAAATTGTAACCACATTTTCAGTCTTTTGTCTAACACCATCATACACCAAATCTCAGCAGAGAGCAAAATAAACTGAACACAGCACAAAAATACCCCAACTATTGTGACCAAAGCCGTTTCGTTCTTTTTCAATTTTTTTGCAGTTACACTTATTTTATCATCAACAGCTGAATGCCCCAAATGGTTCCATTGTCATAATTATTTGTAATTTTTATATTTTAATTGAATTTTATTCATTATAAAAACCTGGATTAGGAATCACTTAAAAAATAATACTCTAATAAGCAACAGTAATTCCAATTCATTTTTTAAAATGTGCAAAATAAATTCAAAAAAGCCTGAAAAAAATAGATAGCATTATTCACACTATTAAAATATTCATAGCTACCATGGAGTTTCCTAAAAACAATGTGCTGAAGTATGCCTTTTGAGACCATTTTCATGAGGGCTTAGATAATTAAAATATCAGAAAAATCTCACTGTCTTACTCATAGGTTGGTGTTTTATACAGACCTTGAAAACTGTACTCTACTGACAGGAACGGGTGAAAAAGGAAAGTGTGAAATCGAAATACTCTCAGCTTTATTCGCTTTTTATTTCAAGAATTCAGTTTCTTCACACAGTAAGTTATAAAACACCTTAAAACAATGGCTCACTTATTAGACCTGTGAGAAGTTTAAAGGGAGTAATCACAGTCTACATTTAAAAGACTAGGAAGAACTTGAAAAACAGGCATGTTTGCCAGAAGTTTTATCCTAAATAACAGAGTACATTCCAATTGTCTCTATGATTAAACTTTTTCAGGGTACTTCAACTTAGGCTCAGTAAAAACTGTGGGCAGTATTATAATTTTCCTTTTTAGACTGAGAATTGAGGTGTTATTGGTACAAAACTCATGATGAAATCTACAAGACAGAGGCTCATTTTATTTCATTATTTAACAAACATAGACTGAGTTTCTATCACACATGAAATCACCACTCCAGGCCCTGGGGCCTGTCCATAAGGGAAAGTCAGATATGGAGCCTACCTTGGAGAAGCATAATACCTGGTGGCAGGATGTGGAGATATATATATATAAATATATATGAAATGTATGTGGATGGAGATATATATATATATAAAATAAATGCCAGAAGATCCTGAGAAAACATTAGGGGGTGGGGGGCTATCAGAAAAGGTAAAGATGGCATAAAATAAATTTGCTAATGATAGATTAGATTTGCATATGCAGATAGGCTTAAAAGATTTTCCAAGTAAAGTAAGCAAGGACGGACAGAAATTTAAGGCAGAGAAATTGGAAACTGGGAAGATGTGTATAGTACTTCACTTTGGCTGATCAGTAACTTACAGGAAAGAGAGTAGTGAGGCTAAAGTTAAAGTGAAAAGAAGTAACCAGGTTATGGAGGGAGGACCTCAGCTGAATCTTTTGTTGGCCATAAGTAATGGACGGCATGGTCTGAGCTCGGCTGTAACAAAACTGAACTGGAAGTAGTAATTAAAATAAACTGAAGTAATATTGAGGCAAATGTTGAGACCACTTAGGAGGTAAGAGTTTAAGGAAATAGTTACATGGCCCGAAAATAGTGAACATGGGACACACAGGGCAAACACAAGGACATGTACTGGATAAAACTAGCAGGATTTGGCAACAAATTAGATACAGTAGTTAAAGGAGAAGGGGTCAAAGTTGTGTTCTTCTAATGGGCTAGAAATTCTCCCTACCACTGAACTATTTCTGAAGCTACCTCATTGTAAAGACTACTTGTGCCATTATTGAGAGCTAATTTCAAAATATAAAAGAAAGAAGGAAACCTATTTTATATAATTTAATCATGAATTCAAATGAGATAACATAAAGAAGTCATCCCAAATTGCCTTCACTCTTTCCTACTTTTTCTTTGAACCTCTGGATACGAATGAAGGTAACCATACCTGTTACATACAAGCCATTCAAGTGACAAAGGAAACACAAAATTCAGGTATCGTCTGTAACTTTCTTTTTGAACTACAGGCAATAAGCCACTGAATATAAGAAGAGTAAGCTTTGCCCAAACACTGAGTGAGGGTTGGAACAGCACAAGGTTAGCACTCTGGATGGAAAAGTTCCGCTCTCTAGAGAACTGTGGACTCAGTCTACCACATACCAACACAGGGGAGCTCAATTCCGGACACGAACCAATGTGCTAGTCCTATCCCATGCAATCCACCATAACACTGTGTCACCAGAAAGAGCAAAACTATCCCATGAACCATGGCTGAGTGAACTTTTGTCCTTCATTCCTTTTGCCTTCTTGTTTTAATTTTAGAACATTTTACCACCAGACTCCAATTCAGTTTAATTTCAGTCATACCACGTTAGTAGATGATATGACAAGGGAATCAATTTATCAGCACATTAAGACTTTGGGGGACAGTTTAGGATGCCAAAAATAATATTGTCGAAACACAAACTTAAATAGCATAAACATAATTTAAGATCAAGATAGCTGAAATGACATAAACCAACGTAATCACTTTATCACACAGAAAAGAGTGTCTTCTTTTGGCAAGAGGAGTTGTTCTTTTACCCCTGAGTCATCAAAGGGGAAGAGAGATGAAAACCCCTCTCCTGAGGGGAAAAATATATTGCTTAAGCACATGAGAAAGGCTAGAGGGAATATTATTCAAGAGTTTTTGGCAACAGTAAGGGCAGAATATGTTTCTCATGTTCCCAGATGGATTTCATGATTCTAGCTCCTATTATGAAAAAAGAAAACTTAAGTCACTACAATTCAGCTCTATTGAGGATTAAATAAATTTGTGCAAACTCACCTGAGAATATAACATATTTTTACAATGGTTGGGAAAATGATCTCAAGCATAAGACTTTTCTTCAACTCAGTCAACACTGTTACAGGGTCTCTATATTAAACCAGACCTAAACTTTGGCATTGGACAAAAAGTTTTTTTAAAGTTGCTACTCTTCAAAATTTTATATCTATAGCTCTAGTGAGGTATAAATATAAGTTAAAAAATAGCTTTTCAGTATCAGAAATCATATAACAGATCACTCTTCAATCCATTTGTTAAAATATGCAGCTTTTCCACATAAATAATTTTTCAGATAATGGAATACCTCTTAAAAATAGTTTTTAATTATTTTATTATTTTCATTTCAATAGAAATTTAAAATATATTATTGTAATGATTTATATATGTATATTATTTTATAGGATATTACTTAATCACTTAAATAATCTTAGTCAGTTTGTCAACCTTTCTACAGAGAATGTTGACTTTAACATAACCATTTCTCTTTTTTATCCAGTTTTATTGAGATATAATTGGCATGTAACATCACAAAAGTTTAAGGTATACAATGTGATAATTTGATACACATATATATTGTGAAATGATTACCACAAAAACTTGCGTTAACAACTCCAGGACCTCATATAATTAGCATTTTTTTTTTGTTTATGTGGTAAGAACACTTAAGGTCTACTCTCTTAGCAAATTTCAATAATAGAGGGGTGGGCAAAAGTAGGTTTACAGTTGTAATACAAATAAATAATACAATAATTAATAAATAATACAAGAAAAATTGTTTTGTGTACTCACAGCTGTAAACCTGCTTGCCCACCCCTGTATAATACCATATCATTAACTCTATTCACAATGCTACAAATTAGATCCCTACAATTTATTCATCTTATAACTGGAAGTTTGTACCCTTTGACCAATACCTATTACCCTAGCACCCCGGCCCCTGACAACCACCATGCTACTGTTTCTAGGAGTTTGACATTTTTAGATTCCCCGTGTAAGTGAGATCACAGTGTTTGTCTCTCCTCGTCGGACTTATTTCACTCTGCAAGACGTCCTCAATGCACCTACGGTATCACACATAGCAGGATTCCCTTCTTTCCACCGGGTGAATAATATTCCACTCTATTTATATATCTCACATTTTCTGTATCCATTCATCTGTCAAGAAATTTAGGTCATTTCCATGTCTTGGCTATTGCAAATAATGCTACAGTGAACATGGGGGTGCATATATCTCTTTGAGATCCTAATTTCATATTCTTCAATTATAGTATATCCAGTAGTGTGATTGCTGAGTTGTGTGGTAGTTGTTTTTATATTTTTGAGGAACCTCATACTGCTTTCCATAATGTCTATACACCAATTAGTATTCCAACTGACAGTGCACACGGATTCCCTTTTCTCCACATCCTCACCAACACTTATTTCTTGTCTTTTTGATGACAGCCATTCTAACACATGTGAGGCGATATCTTGTTATGGCTTTGATTTGCATTTTCCTGATAATTAGTGATACTGAGCACATTTTCAAGTACCTGTTGGCTATTTATATGTCTTCTTTGGAAAAATGCCCGTTCAAATCCTCTTCTTGTTTTTTAATCAGATTATGTGTTTTGTTTTTGCTATTGAGTTATGTAAGTTCTTTATACATAGGATAGTAACCCCTTATCAGATACATGGATTAAAAATATTTTCTGCCACCTCTTAGGTTGACTTTGCATTTTGTTGTTTCCCTTGCCGTGCGGAAGCTTTTTAGTTTGATGTAGTCTCATTTGTTTATTTTTACTTTTGTCATTTATACTTTCGGTGTCATACCCAAAAAATAACGTTACCAAGGAGCCTTTCCCTTATATTTTCTTATAAGTGTTTTACGTTTTCAGATCTTCCATTTAAGTCTTTAATCCACTTCAAGTTAATTTTTGTGAGTGGTATATAAGATAAGGGTCTATTTCATTCTTTTGCATGTGGACATCCAGTTTTCCCAACCAGTTATGGAAAAAACTATCCTTTTCCCATTGAGTATTCTTGGTTCCCCTGTCAAATATTAGTTGACCGTATTTTCCTGAGTTTATTTCTGGGATCTCAATTCTGTTTCATTGGTCTATGTATCTTTGTATGCCAGAACCATAGTTTTGATTACTGTAGCTTTGTAATAGTTTGAAATCAGGAAATATGGTGCCTCTAGCTTGTTATTCCCATTCCCTCTGAGGATTGCTTTAGCTTTTCTGATCTTTGTGGTTCAATACAAATTTTAAGATTTTTTTTTTATTTTTCAGTGAAAAATGCTGTTAGAATTTTGATAGAGATGGCATTGAATCTATAAATTGTTTGGGGTAATAAGGGCATTTTAACAATATTAATTCTTCTAATCCAAGAACACAGGATTTCCTCCCACTTACGGTTTCTTCAGTCTCCTTCATCAATGTCTCAGTTTTCAGTGCACAGGTCATTCTAAGTTATCATGTATGTGGGGACAAAGTCTAAGGAGCTTGTGCAACATTCGGGTATAGTCAGAAACACAGGGGTAGAGCTCAGGAGAACAGCAGCATCAGCTGGAGATAAAGTATTGAGAATCAATGTTATAATCAAAACAATGTGACTTGAAGTCACCTTGGAAGATAATAAAACATAAAATGAGATGAAGCCTGAGAAAAGAACTGTGGAAAATTCAGAAACATCTCAACATGAGAGTGTTCAGATTATGAACAAAACCAAGAATTGAGACCAAAAAAAAAAAAAAAATAATAATGTACTGACTCTCCTGCTACCAACAGATGGTGCTAGAACTTACTTGAGAAGATCACTTTGGAACACCTTTTAGATACCTATTCAACTTCAAGGAGCAGAGCTTCTGAATTAATGTCTAGGTGCAGATGGATAACAAACACAGGATGCAAACCAAGAAAGGATAGCACTATAGGAGCCAAAGGAAGAAAACATTCTTTAAAAAAAAGTGGCCATTACAAACATGCATCCATTTAGCAAACAGACAATCTACAAAGCACGAGAAACTCTAGGTGATAAAAACTCAAGAGTGAACAAACACAATCCATGTCCTCTAAGAGATGACAAGTAAATGCTGCAGTAAAATCAAGGCAGATAAAACTAAATGTTTTCCTTTTGGTTTGGCTTTTAGAAGATTGTAGATGACCTAGAGACATGAGCTCAGGTGCTAGACTACAGTGGGTTGGTTGACTAATGTAGGGCAAGTAAAGAAAAAGAAACAGGCAGAAGATTCTGGTCAAGATTCTTAGGTGGGAACAAGACAGAAATAAGCCAGCAGCAAGAGGAAATTAAGAGAACAGTTCCCAGATATCCATAACACCACACTAAGAAACACAGGAACTACAGGAGCTTACTATATAAACACTCTGACATAGACACGTACATGTAAGAGAGGGAATAACAACATTTTAAACTGACTCCAAAATACACTGCATGAGAAAGAAACCTAAATTATTAAAATTACATTTCGATGTTATTGATTTTTATTATTGATGAATCTCTGACTTCAATTTGGGTTAAGTAAAAGTTGAAAATTAGAAGGCAATTATGAGGCCACAGAACTTCCATCATCCTCAGAGGAAGGAGGAAAATGAATAAGATACCTTGATTCAGTTTGGTATTTAAAATATGCATGGGCCTGGCTGGTGTAGCTCAGTGGATTGAGCGCGGGCTGGGAACCAGAGGGTCCCGGTTCGATTCCCAGTCAGGGCACATGCCTGGGTTGCGGGCCAGGTCCCCAGTGAGGGCCATGTGAGAGGCAACCATACATTGCTCTTTCTCCCTCCCTTCTCCTCTCTCTGAAAATAAATAAAATCTTTAAAAAATAAAAAATAAAAATAAATAAAATAAAATAAAATATGCATGGGACTAATTACCTACTAAAGGAAGAGGCATAAAATATTTTAGAACTGGATTTATGAGCCCCTTCAGGAAATGCTGGAGAGGTAAGAAAGTGTTGGGGATGGGAACAGACATATAATGTGGTAGAAGCAAACAAGTATCCTAATTACAAGGCCTTATTAGAAAGAGAGTGTGGTTAAAGTCTAGCTGACAGAAGTCTATATCAGTTTAATTACTACAGGAAATAACTCAGTACAACATAATTCAACATATAATATGAATTATATGCAGAAGAAGTTCCTATCCATGTCTAGCTAGCATATATAGAGGCAAAATGGCAATCAGAAGTCCGAGTATGACCAAACAAAACTGATTTACATTGGTATCTAAAAATTCTAAATTGTGCAGTAACAATTTATAAAATTTATAACAGAGGCTGAAATCTTATGTGACTTTAATAAACATAACCAACTACATGTATTCATAAATATTTGCTTAAACAGCCTCATCTTACCTGGATAGTAGAACTGCCACCAGAAATGCACGAACTAATTTACTGCAGAACAAAAGCGCAGAAATGATTCTACCATCGCTTACCAATATATTCACATACTACTTTTTTCTTTAAAATGAACAACTTTAAAAAAGAAAAAAGTCTTCAAAAATAATCTTCAGTATGTCCTCAATTTGTTTAATCAGATCATCTGGTAAATATTTGTTTGAGAGAAATATCAGAAAGAATTGCCAAAATGAGGAAATAATAAATGAAGTAATTAAGTTGTCTTTTAGAACAAAAGTACTTCTATGCTATGGATTTGGCAAAACTGCAGAAATGGATTTATACATCTACCCTTCCCTCCTTCTCTCTCCAACACCCCAACATGTACACAAGCCTAGTGCTATTTAAGCTAACAGCATACAGCTCTAATTCTCTAGTTAAGTAGACAGAGCTTGGAAATTTAGGTCACACGGCTGTCACTGAGGCTTCAAATCATCTGTCTGGCAAGTGTGTATGACGTCCCCCTCCCTGTGGTCCTGTTATACACTGTCTGACAGGCAAGATAAGGGAACAGTTATCACGGCTTTCTGTAACAGCCACAAAAATATTTGGTCCAAATTACTAAGAATGTGGGAAAACTTAGGCACACTTATCCTTCTACAGTCAACAAGTAATCAATGATTTGATCAATATTAATTCAGAACCTTCTTTGTGCAGAGTAATTTCTTTTTAGTTCAGTGCCAATCATGGTCCTACCCATACATGCTTATGATTTAAAAGCAATTGTTGATTATGTTTCTAAATAATCAAGTTCTTAGCAATGCAAATGAAGAAGCTTTTTTGAAATAGATAGTTATAAATCTTTCATTCATAGTAGCTAACTAGAAACACAGGAGCCAAATACATTGTGGGGATCATTTCAACGGTGTGTAATCTGAGAGGTGCATTAGAAAGCATTTGGTCTACTAAGGGAGGAGTCCTCCACATTTTTCTTTCTTGTAAATAAAGCACAACGCAATGTTGCTTCATATGGCAGTCTTAAAGTTATCCACATTCCAAACTCAAGATAAGCGATATTTCCCCATCTCTAAAGTAACACTTTACAAACAGCCTGAGGTTTTCAGTATGATCTTCTTTCCTAAATTTCCAGACTGATGTGATCTTAAATTGACCTTCATAGTAAAAACTTCTTTTTAAAGATTTTATTTATTTATCTTTAGAAAGAGGGGATGGGAGGGAGAAAGAGAAGGAGAGAAACATCGATGTGAAAGAGAAACAGTGATCAGATGCCTCTTGCACACCCCCACACAGGGACCTGGCCCGCAACCCAAGCATATGCCCTGACTGGGAATCGAACTGGTGACCTTTTGGTTTTCGGGAGGATGCCCAGCCCACTAAGCCACACCAGTCAGGGCAATAGTCAAAAATCTTTCAAAGGGAGTACTGGTAAACCATAATTTTTCCCAAAGCTGTTCATAAATAACAATTGTGTCTTTGTGGAATTACTGTAAAATTACACATAATTTGGAAACTGACATAAAAATCACACCATCAATACATGTAAAAAAGTATTAATATAATATAAAATGAGAATATCTTCACTCTTTTAGGAATTAAAGAGAAGGAAGGAGGGAGAAGAGGACAGAGGCAGGGAAGGAGGGAAAGGCCAAAAGGTTATTATTTTATACATTTTGGATTGTTTACCTAAAATTTATACTTCTTCTATACTTCTTTTCATTGAGGTTTCTGCCATTGTACACTCAGTAAAGATACGAATCTTGTCTGTCTTGTTAATTACAGTATCTTCATTATTTAGTACTATGTCTAACACTTAATAGGCACTTATTTAATATTTCTTTATTGAGAGATACATTTCACCAACTAAAAAAATTATTTTCTATTAAATAAAGCTGTACCTGTCCAGGACTGTTAGATCAAGAAATCAGATTGGGCTGAATAAAGCCAAAGGGCCTGCTATGGGTTTAGCCAAATCCCTAATCTCACACAATTATCTCATATCACAAGAAGGATCACTGGATAAAGCTGAAATGGATCAAACAAGATCTGCCACCACTACAACAAACAAAACACACCTTCACACACACAGACAGTTCAATATGTATTTTATTGTATTCATATGCATTTGTTTACACATACCCTTCTTTAGTTTTTCTTTTAAAGAAATTTTACCCAAATATTACCCATTCCAGCCACTGGTATGGTTGACAGCAATAATAAAAATTTAGTTAAGAGTATAAAAAACACTGTTGGCTGAATTAGTTTCTTTGGTCTTTTTTGTTTTGTTTTGTTTAAAAAAAAATATTTTATTGTTCAATTACAATTGTCTGCATTTTCCCCCCACTCTCCCCGCCCCAGCCAAACCTACCTCCCTCCCTTGCTTCCACCCACCCCCTTGGTTTTGTCCATGCATCCTTTATAGTTTTCAAGAACATCTTTGGCCTTTTTAAAATTTAGCTGTGTTCTCAGACCAACCCCTTGCAAAAATCTACAGACTCCTGTCCTCCTCTGGTGAGAGAAAAACCCAGCAGGCTTGGATCAGCTACCTAATATAAAGTGCTTCTCCCCAAACTCACATCTGCTTTCTCAAACAGGCAACTGCATCAGCCTCCATGGAGAGAAAGCCTTTGTCTCACCAAATGTCTACAATTCAACTAATGTCCACATTACACTAATGACATCAACGTTCGCTAGAAAGACCCGGCTGTTAAATCTTACAAGAATAAGAATTTCCATGATTAGAACCCAAACCTTTTCTTTTGTATCTATTAATTGAATAAATACTTAATATATACTTCTAGCAAATAATTACATTACTTTTTCCAGTATTTATAATCAAAGTTCCCCATATGTAGCTCATGAATGGCACAGCAGTGATTAAAACGGCTTATAGATTCCTGAGAAATATTTGTGTTTCTACTTTGGTTACTGCCAAACTACTTCAGTTACCTACCATATACTACCACAACTAATGTTACCACTTTATCCACTAGTTTGGAATATTTTAGTTTGATTGTATAAGTTCCTTTAAAAACCATAAATATAACACAAAATGTAACTGGTAGCCACTGAGTTAAATTATCCTATATTCTTGCGTCTTCTATTCTGTAGTGCAGTGATAACTCCTGACTTCACTCTTCAAATATTCTATTAACTACCTAGTAGACAGAGAATAAAAATAACTATAGGTAACGGATACAGGTGGAGGGGAGGAGGCCTTGGCGGTAAGGTGAGACTTTTACTCCTGTGTGAAGACCGTATAGAAGGCCATGGAGTACTCCACATAAAATTACTTTTTATATTCCACGACTTCATTTGAAATATTTTGAATTCAAATTCTAAACTTCCCTACATTGGTAAAGGGCTGCTAGAAAACAAAATGTTAACAGAAAGTCAGTAGCATAAATTCTAACATACAAACAAAACCATGGGGGATCTTTTCTAATTAGCACAGAAATTGAACAGGGTTGGGGTGAGCCATGGGGGAAAAGGCAGGACAAGTGTAACTGAATAATAATAAAAAAATAAAAGACGTATTCCAGTGAAAGTTAGTCACTGTTAAAGTATTTATTCTGGACAAACCTAGACTTCATGATCTTCACAATGAGGCTTTACCACTTCCAAAATAATTTACTTACTACCCAAATAAAATGAAGGTGACGAGAGCTTCAATCACTCCTTTGTGGTACACCCTCCAGCAGCCTCGACTTAGCGTCCACTGTCACAACCACTGTGAATGTCTCTTTTATTCCGACTTCACGCGCCAGGACTGAGGTCTCACCAGGCAGTGAAAAAGAGAACAGTAAGTGGAAAGATAGCAAAGTTATGAAAGATACACTTTTAACTAAAGTTGTGTGAGGACTGAGAAAAGCCGTCAGACGCTGGGCGCGAGCGTGGGGTAGAGCAGGGAGGAGAGAGCAGGAGGGAGAGGGGGTGCCAAGAGAAAACCCACATGATCACTTATCTGCTTCAAGATTTTTATGAGACTACTTTCCACATGAAACCATGGAAGTAGCAAGTCTTAAGATAGTGTGGAAAAATGTGAAATACAGCCAAGTAAAAATTGGTCTTAAATGTTTTGTTTCAAGAATTTGGATAAAAACATAAGAAAATGAAAATAACATGAAAAGATGATATTATAAATACTTTATTCTATAATTCTATAAAGATAGCAAATATACTAATAAACATAAACTATAAAATTGATATTTTTTATATTCTTTGTATATTGTTCAGTTTTGGCCATCATGGATTATTCATTTTAAAACAGAAGATGAGATTTTAAGTGTATCTATGAGTTAACGCACATTAAAATCTTTATAAGGTTATTTTGCAATAATTAAAAACACTGTCTTTAACATTCATTCTTCAGGCATAACACATTAATTCTACATCTTTATACGCATGGATATCACGTGAATAATGTTACAAGATTTGGCCCAATGACTAGATTTTTATCACAGAAAGAATTCCGTTGCTTTTCAATTATTCACAATCTAACAAGGCCCCACAAAAGAGCTAAATAAAAGAACTATCAACAAAATAATGTTGTCCCTAGACTAACAGTATCCTGATATGTAAAAAACATTTCAGCACTAACTGTAGGACACAGTACTGAAAATAAACATACTACACATCAGAAGTTCTGGCAATGTAGGCAAAAACACTAAAATAATAAGACAACTCAATCTTAAGATAGGATTTCTAAATTAAAGAGTAGTATTGTTAAATCTCCGTATACAGTCAGTCATAAAACAGTTAAAGTTGGAGATTACTTACACACACGAAATCACAAACAAACTGGGCATGCCATTATGGGGCAGCGGGGTTGGGGGTGCACATATAATAATTTCTACTTTCTTCCATTTATGAAAGTTAAATGTATCTTCCCTCTCTATCACAATATATCTCTCTTCATATCTAAAACTGCCTTACTGTCTCATGTCTAAAACTAAAACATTTTATTGTCTGCTTTATACCATCTTATTGTCTCCATATCTAAAATGACTATATAATTTCAAATGTAAAAATTAATGTAGAGCCCTGGCTGGTGTAGCTCAGTGGATTGAGCGCGGGCTGGGAACCAGAGGGTCCGGGTTCGATTCCCAGTCAGGGCACATGCCTGGGTTGTGGGCCAGATCCCCAGTGAGGGCCATGTGAGAGGCAACCATACATTGCTATTTCTCTCCCTCTCTTTATCCCTCCCTTCCCCTCTCTCTGAAAATAATAAATAAATTCTTAAAATTAATGTAGAATACTAAGTAAATTGTATTCAATGTCTTTTCAAAAGTGACAAATTTCACTTCTCTTTAGAGAATTGTTTTGCCACTTGTACTTTATTATAAACACTTTATTTTCTAGAGAAAAATAGAAACAATATGACAAAACATTAGAAATATCAATCAACAGAAAAAAGTTACAATGTTTAATTATCACAATATTTCAGATAATGGAAACATTCTATTATTGTACTAAATCAATAAATATATCAATATATTAAAATACATCAAAAACACAAGTATTTCTAGAATAAGTAATATTCTAACAGAGGTAATAGTCTAATGGTGCTAAAAATCTTCTAAATAAAATAAAATTCACATATCAATAGGCTTCAATAAAAAAATTTAAAATATTTTCTAAGTTTAAAATATTTTTCCTTCTATAGATCTTCATCTCTTTTCTATTCTTTTGTTTTTTCTTTTCTCCTTATATTAAAAACACAACTTTCCATCTATAGAACTCTGACCTCTTATCAAGTACATAATTGATTCACTAACAAATTATTTTAGCACATTCCCAAGTATTAAGTTTTGGGGTATGGTCAGAAACTGCTTGTGGTTCTTAGAATTCTGAATAGGTTAATATATGACTAGATGATACCTTTGTGGAATGTTACATTCTGATTGTTGCTATGCTACTAAATATAAGCATGGTTTGAGACAAGACCTCCGATTTCACCCCAAAACACTCAACTCCTTTTCCTTAAGAAACTCACTTGAGAATCACAGGACTGAAAAAGAATACAGGAATGTATCTACTATATAAGGACTATATTAAGAAAACTATAATATAATATTAGAAGAGGAGACTCGTGCAATTCTTAAAACAGGTTTGGTATCTTTACTCCTTCCTACTGAAAAATGAAAACCAACTGGCTCTTCAGTTCTTTCTCATAATCCCATGGGGTCTGTATGCAGGAAAGTGAAGCATTTCCCACCACCCCCATCAGGCCCACCCATTCTGCACATGTCAAATAATTGTACTTCCAGCCTCAAAAACTCAGCCTATAAAACAAATGTCACATCCTATAGTAAAGGCTTTTTTCTTTTTTTAAATAATTTTTAAAATTTAAATTACAGTTGATATGCAATATTGTATTAGTTTAAGGTATACAACATAGTGATTAGATATTTATACAACTTACAAGTGAACCCCTTGATAAGTCTAGTACCCACCTGACACCAGTTATTAAAATATTACTGACTATATTCTCTGTATTGTACCTTGTCACTGTAAATATTTTTTAACTGCCAATTCTACTTCTATATCCCTCATCTTTCCCACCCAACTTTCCCCATGCCCCTCTGGCATCTATTAATTTGTTCTCCATATCCCTGAGTTTGTTTCTCTACTGTTTATTTGGAGGGTTTTTTTCTGTTTTTTAGATTCCTCATATAAGTGAAATCAGTAAAGGCTGTTCTGACTCCCTCAGCCACCATGAGCCTCTCCTTTCATCTGTGTGCTGGGATACATTTTTTTCTTTTAACTTACCCCTCGACAACTATGTCAAGTAGGCACTATTAGCGTTTCCACTTCTTAGATATGAAAACTAAGGTAGATAAGGTGTCTCTGACTTCAAAGTCCATTACTTACCTGTTTAATATACACTCCCTTTAGTTCCACACTCTACTCAAACACCTGCTTCCTCAGTTCTCTGGGTTCCCTGATGGCAAAATACAGAGATACCGTCTTACTTAACTTTATGTTCCCAGTATCCGGCACAGAACAGATACTCAACAAATGCAGCAGGGAGGGAAGGAAGAAGGGGATATCACATGTGGTGTGCTGCACCTAAAGACAACTGAGAGTTAGTTCCCTGCCCTCAAGAAACTTGTAATTCAGTGGAGGAAAGGGAAAAACAATGAACTCTCATTGCTTGTTTTTCTTTATCTTAATCCCCACAACTTCCTCTCTCTAAAGGAACCTCATTCTGTATAAACACATTCCAACACTTCATCCCTCAGGGGGATGTAGATCCCTCAACCATTGAAAGACCCTCTGTGAATCTCAAAAACACATCTTTGGACCCATTCTCACTTAGCTCAGTAGTCATTTAGCTAAGTAGTGCACAGTGTTAAAGAAAAGAATATCAAGGACACCCCAATACTGTCCTGGTACTTTTTATTTTACAAGACACAGCACAGCCAAGTAAAAAGAGCCTGGGTTTTGGAGTCAGAAAGATCAGGGTCCCCATCAGAACTCTGCCCATTTCTCCCCACGTGGGCTGTAGACAAGTCACTTGATCTTTCTGAGCCTATTTCTTACCTGTGATCTGATAATAAAGAGACCTGCCTTAAAGAGCTCTTGTAAGAATTAGGAGATAATGTATGTAAGACTTAACAGCCATAAAAACAGGTGCCAGGTTTGTTGTGTCAGATCTCTCTAGACGCTTCTGGAAGGCTATTGGTTCTAAGTGCAGTATTACAATACAAATACTTCTGGTCCCAACACCAATGACACAAAATGTTTATTAAAAGAAAGGTACTTGAAGAAAGCCAATTGTTGCAAGAGTAGTGGCCTGAGCAAGATTCAAGATCATACTCATATAATTAAGCCTCAAATTTTTAGATGGTACATACATCATCTGCTTCTTCTCAGAATACACACTACAGATCCCATATTTCAGATCTTCTTTGTGAAAAAAAAACTCTATGATCTAAAAGAACTGATAGATATTTTTCGTATTGACAATTCCATTTTCCACCAAGAAGAATCTCTGCGTTCATGAGAAAGTGGGAAATGAATTACAGTTGGCCCTCAATAGTCACAGGTTTTGCATCCATGGATTCAAACAACAGAGGATCAAAAATACTCAGGGTAGAAAAGGTTAAGTTGCTGCTGATATGTAGTGTGTCATCAGACCTAGGATGGTTGCATCTATACAGGAAGAAGATATTTGCAAAACACGTATCTAATAAAGTGCCTACAGCAAAAGAGATACAAAGAATTTTTAAAACTCAACAATAAGAAAACAGACAACCCTATTAGAAAATGGGCAAAAGTTCAGAACAGACATCTCACCAAAGAAAATATACATATGGAAAATCAAATATGAAAAGATGCCTGACATCTAATGTCATTAAGGAATGGCAAATTAAAGCACAAATGAGACATTACTACACAGCTCTTAGAATGCATAAAATAAAAACTGAGAGAGAACGAGGAGCACCAGGAACTCTATCAAACTACAGTAAGACATAAAGGAACCATGATGCACATTGTTAATTTAAAAAAAAGACAGTCTGACAAGGCTGTAAAACTCCAATTATATAGCATCTGGAAGAGACAAAACTATAGAGACAGTAAAAAAAAAAACAGTGGTTGCCAGACATATAGAGTTAAGGAAATGATAGGTAAAGCACAGGAGGTGTTTAATGTGTTGAAATTATTCTGCATGATACTTTGATATTATAATGATGGACACATGAAATTATGCATTTGTGAAAATCCATAGAACTTGACAGAACAAAGAGTGAAACCTAATGTATTCAAATCTTTTAAAAAATAATTCAGAAGGTCAGAGGATCCCAGGATGGAATGCGGGTGGTGACAGAAGGATCAACACAAACTCTTACACATTTCTGCAGCAACCTCAGTAAAGGGGACAGATGAAAAAGGAGGAAGACTAAAAGCAAAAGGAATTGCTCATAAGCACTGTACTCTAAGTGATAAAGTGTTTCCACTCTTTGCAAAGGGAGTCAGGCTAACCATTTTGATACTATTATACACATGCAACAGAATTGAACAATTAAGTAAATGGATGGCAAATGGTGGGAGCCAGCTTTCTTCTCACTGTTGGAGTTTACAGATAAGCAGGGGGAGAAGGCCAGAATGATGTAGGTGATGATGGATTCGGTGGACTAAGAGACAGCCATATGAACTCATATTTAGCTTAATATGATACACATGGTTACAGAGAAATATGTATAGATAAGTGCATATACACAGGTTTGTATACACACATGTATTTCCTGCAGAATTAGACAAGAGGGGCTAGAAGCAATGACACCCAGGAGCAACAAGAACACCGAGCACTCACATCTTGATTTCTAATACCATTTCCCAAGAAAGTGAACCAGATTCTGGCTGAATCTAGGAGTGGGGCAGGAAATAGAAATATACAAGATGATCCTAGATCATCTTTCAGTGCTAGAAACTGTGGAAGTGATTTTTCAAAAATGATGGAGCCAACTGAAAAAGCTGGTCATATGGCCCGGCTGGTGTAGCTCAGTGGACTGAGCGCAGGCTGGGAACCAGAGGGTCCCGGTTCGATTCCCAGTCGGGGCACATGCCTGGGTTGTGGGCCAGGTCCCTGGTGAGGGCCATGTGAGAGGCAACCATACATTGCTCTTTCTCTCTCCCTTCTCCTCTCTCTGAAAATAAATAAATAAAATCTTTAAAAAAAAAAAAAAAAGCTGGTCATATGGTTATAGCTGAAACATTCTGAGCAATAAAATAAAGTAGTATTGGATTATAATCTGCACTGCAATATATATATATATATACAGATCAATGTAAGTGATTAAGTACATAAACAAATGGGGAGAAGAGACAAATCTGTCACGCAGAAGAATTCCAAATAATGTTATATAGATATTACACCCATAAGGATCATAACTCTCCACTCAAGTGTGGGCTGTGCACAGTGACTTCCTTTTAAGACTACAGCCTGAAAAGAAAGAAAAAAGTAACTTTTCAGTGCAGAAACCTAACAAACACTACCTTGGCCAGATGATCAAAATCACTATCGACAGTGAAAAATCATGTTGATAGCATGTACCCTTTATATGATGTAATAAAAATAGCATTTTTACCTCTGTGATCTTCCTCCACAAAACCCAAAACCTCAGTCTGATTATGAGAAAAACCTTAGACTAATTCCAATGGAGGGACATTCTAAAAAATACCTGACCAGTACTCCTCACAACTGTGAAGGTCATCAAAAAGGAAAGTCTAACAAACTGTCACACCCAAAAGGAGCTTAGGGAGACCTGGCTACTAAGAGTAATATCCTAGATGGTAGGATCCTAGAACAGAAAAAGGAAATCTAAATAAAGTATAAATTTCAGTTAATAATAATGTACCAATACTGATTCACTAACTCTAACAAATATCAATGTAAGATGTTAATTAGAGGGGTAACTGGGTAGGGGGATTGATGAGAAATCACTGTACTAACTTTATACTTTTTTCTGTAAATACAAAACTGATGTAAAAATTAAAATATATATTTTAAATGTCATTTAAGAATGTATCTAGAAAACACTGAGGACGCTGCAGTGAAGCACTGAAGAACTTCACACTGCATATATTAAACTTAAAATGTTTACAACTATTCTGTTACAGGATTTTTTTTAAGAAAATATTTTTCAATCACTAACAGCTGCAAACAATTTCATGCAGTAATTCCCAGCAGGGGTGTATTATAGCTGAAATACTTTAACTAAAATTCCACTTTTTCCCTTTATGTACCATTGCAGATGTCTGAAAGTTTGTAACCTATTATTAACTTACGTTGTTTTCTGATGATCTAAATGACTATCAAATATGCTTTACAACTCAGAAAAGGTAACCTAAATTCTATATAAATCAAATCAGTGCTAAAATATTCATCCAACAAAACCCCAAGCATCTAAAGAGAGAGACATGAGAAAAACTACCATCTTTTATTCTGAATACTATGTTTTCTTATATAACCATGGTTCACATGAGCTGCTGTCGAACTAATATAGGTAAATGAAGGAAACAGGAGAGTCAGAAAAGGAAGAAAAAAAGTAGTGGTGACCACGTGTGTAGTATAGTGTAAGCAAAAGATAGGTACTAGGATTTAAAATGTTATCAAATAAAAACATTGAAAGCAAAGAACATGAAACCTATATCATAGTATATAAAGAAAAGGACTCAAATCTAAAAAGTATCAGCATAGATTAAACAATTCACCCTGGCTGGTGTGGCTCAGCACACTAAATGCCGTACTGTGAACCAAAGGGTCACTGGTTTGATTCCCCAGTCAGGGCACATGCCTGGGTTGCACGACAAGTACCCAGTAGGGGGCGCACCAGAGGCAACCACACACTGATGTTTCTCTCCCTTTCTTTCTCCCCACCTTCCCCTCTCTTTAAAAATAAATAAATAAAATCTTTTTTTAAAAAAATTCAAGCAAAAAAATAGAAATAAAAACAAAATGAAATATTTACATTTGGTCAGAAGCAAGCAAAGTGTTCACAATTAGACATTAGATTCCTGATAGGCAACAAGAATAAATCATTTTGATAAAAAAAAAAAAAACGCTCTGACTACAACTTAAAGTATTCCCCACTAAAAGACTGAAAATGGCATCTCAGTGGAATTAAAAGCAAGTTTTCTTGTTTTCTGCTGTGAAATGAATAACTTGGGGAATTTTTAAAAGTCTTAATCTATGAATTCTGCGCTAATGACATTCTATACAATGTCATTACATTTGTGGTACATTCCAGTCTACCCTTTACATGGCAAGGCTACAAAGTGCATTATTTTTCAAATTATATGTAAAAGTGTGAACCCATGACCAAAAATTTTCCAGACCAGCACATTAAAAACTATAGCAATATGTCCAGAAAACGACAAGTCAAACAGAAAATCTACACTAGGTGAGAGAGGATGATGACGCTGACTTTCATTCCAGTGGCCCCACGATCTAAATTACCAGTGTGCACTTTCCAAACCCCAAGTCTCTATGGAAGAATGGCACCCTTTCAAGGGAAATAAATTAGAAGCAATGCACGACACTGTTGCTTGCTGTTAATACATATAAAGAAGCCTTCTGGAAATCCTTTCTCCTATCTCCCCAGAATAACAAAGCCAAAATCAAGCTATTCACAGGCATCTGGAACCAAGTTTTATCTGAACTCTTAAAATATTAGCTATCCCTCTTGTCTGAGGAAAGAACTGAAACCTTTAAAAGAAAAGCAATAATGCATTTTATTGAAACATTTTATTTTTTCATTTTTTTTATGAAACATTTTATAAAGGAAGATTCTGATTCCTAAAGCTCTACCACTGTAGACATCTATGCATTGCAAATCCTAATACCACGGTGTCCTACCCTCAGCAAGATTACAGCAGTACTATGGGAAAGAAGGATTTGAGATACAATGCAAAGGAGGAGAACAATCGATGCAAAGATTCTGCATACAGGTAGTCCTTGAGAGGAAAGGAAACAGAGTGAGCCTAGGAGGAGAGAGCAGGGTCTACGGAGGTGGGGAAATCCACTCCAAAGGCATCAACTGACAAAGACACCAGAAAGGCCATCTTCCCGAAAGTAAAATGATGAGTAAAGCGGAGCAAGCTAAGAAAGGAAAGTCAGCAGTAATTAGAAGTGACAACGACTCAAACATAAGAAGCTGTATTGATTTGAGGAGAGAGACGCTGGTGAGACCTTGTCCCAAAATGCCAATCTGAAAAGACCCCTCCGCGTTCGAGGGTGGGGAGGGCAGCTCTGAAAACCCCGTCTAACGTGAACTGTGAAAAGAACACTCGCCCTGGAGTCGCCCCACCGCTCCGATAAGCGCAGGTGTATCTGCGGAAGCTCAGGTTACCAGGAAATATTACTGGGGCACAGTGAATCTTCTCCGCTCACCCTTCCCGGAGCCCCGGCGCGGCGGGCGGCGCGGGGCAGGCGCCCGAGGGTGGGCACCGCTCCGGGCGCACCCGACCCGCGGCGCGGACGCGCACACCTGGCTCCCGACACCAGTTGCAAGCAGGGAAAGTGAATGAAGGCGGACGCGGCGCCTGGCACCGCTCCATCCGAGCACACAAAGGCGGATTTTTGAAATCGAGGGAGAGTTCAAACCGTCGGATGCCGGCGGGCGCCTTTCGCTGAGGGGCTCTTACCTCGGATCCGCCTGCGGGGCGGCGGCTTTCCCTGGAGGCGCCTCGAGCCCGGACGAGGCAGGAGGGGGCCAGGAGAAAGCCTCTGACCTGGACGGCGCCCTCCCCGACCTCCGCGAGCCGCCCAGCCGCTAAGCCGCTGTCTGCACGCTGCTTCAGGAGAGGCGACCTCCGGGACCAGCACAGCGCGGATCTCGCGCTCCGCGACACCGCCTCTCCAAAGGCTGCCAGTGAAGTCTGGATCTGCCCGCCCGCTCACCCGCTCGCCGCTGAAGCCGGCCGCGCGCCGCGCATGCCCAGTACTCCTGCGAGGGGCGGGTGCGCGCGCGCGCGGCCGGGAGCTAACTCCGCTCTCCGGGTCTTGCCAGCAGCCAAGCCCTGGAGTATCTGGTCAACTCCCAGCGCCCACGGCAAATAGGCGGGTGACACCCGGTGGGAGGAAAAGTTATCGAGGCACCTAGTTATCAAGGCTGCGAACAAAGCCCGACCAAGGCTGATGGCTGCAGACAGGTTTCCAGAAGTGCTCTAGCTGGACTGACCAGCAGCTGGGAGACGCAGGTAGAGGTTCGCCCAGGGCAAGGTTGTGGTTCACTATTCCAGTACCCAATCACGTGTCAGCCTTCGTCTGCCTTCTGGAGCCTTCCAACCTAGCTATTCTCTTTTGTCGCTTTCCTCTTTCTTGTCTTCTCAACCCATGCTGTAAACTGATGGTATCGAAGGACCTGTGTTAGGTCCCTGGGAGTTGCTAAACTGCCTGTCCTTATTAGTTCCAGCCAGCAAGTCCAGACCCGCTTCTCACGCCTGACCTGAAAATAATAGTTTTCACTTTGCTCCTGCCAAGAGTTTGATGTGGTTTGTAGTGGAGGCTTCTTTCAGTTCGTGCCTCTAGTAACACAACCAAACGTGCAGCCTTCGCCTCCTCTTTGAGTAGCTCATGGAGCCCCTAAATGAGAAGACCTTCGTCTGTGGACCTTGTATTCTCTTACTCTTCAAACCTTGTTTGTCATAGCTATGCCCCCAACCTGTTCTGACTTTTTTAAAGTCAATTGACTTACAGAAGTCAACGAAAGAGTATAAACTAAACTTGATTAAAATAGATTGAACCTGATTGTTTTGTGAAGCAAAGAAAAAGCAGTTAGGGTAAAGGAGATTTCAGACCCAGGTGGAAATTGAAGCCATTATGCTAAAACTTGTAATAGACCTTAAGTCAAGTCCCCTGTCTTAAGGAGGAGTCCTCTTTCCAATATTCCCACCACACCACCATCCACTTGAACTTTACCAATGTTGGGAAACTCCATTATTACCAATTTATGTATAATCATGATTATTTATTGAATATTTACCTATGCCGGGAACTAAGCACTTTTTATTATTTCTAAAACTTCAAATGGTAAGCTTTATTATACCTATTTAGTACATTAGGAAAATGAAGTTTAGCAGTTTTATTCCTTTTGCCAAAGCCGATGCTGATGCCAGAATTAAAATCCAGGTCTGCTTAACTTTAAAGCCTATGTCATATGATTTGTGATCATCAAATCAACTTCCCTGAATTTACACAACTAGTATTGGTTCTGCTCCTAGGAACCACATAAAATTAAAGCCTTAAAATATTTGAAGCAAATATTGATATAAAGAATTCTTAAAACTCAATAGTAGGAAAACAGACAATTCTACTAGAAAATGGGCAAAAATTCAGAACAGATATTCACCAAAGAAAATATATTCCATGCATATAGAAAACCAAATATAAAAAGAAGCTTGACACCAAATGTCATTAAGGAATAAATTAAAGCAACAATACGATATTACGCCACACCTGTTAGAATGCATAAAATTTTAAAAAAAATGATGATATCAAATGCTGACAAGGATGAGGAGCAATAGGAACTCTAAGTTCTACACTGTAAAACTACAATAAGATATAAATGAACTTTAAATGTACATCAGTAAGGAGAAGAAGTCAATCTGACAAAGCTGTATAATTCCAATTATATGATGTCTGGAAAAGACAAAACTATACAGACAGTAACGAAATAAAATCAGAGGTGCCAGGGTTAAGAGAGTGATAGGTAAAGCACAGGAGATGTTTAACGTGTTGAAATTATTCTGTATTACATTTTGGCATGGTGATGACTTTTTAGATACAATACCAAAGGCATCATCCGTGAAAGAAATAATTGATCAACTGGACTTCATTAAAATTAACAACTTCTGCTCTGTGAAAGACAATGTGAAGAGAATAAAGAGACAAGCCACAGCCTGGGAGAAAATATTTGCAAAAGATACATCTGATAAAAGACTGTCTCCAAAATTTACAAAAAACACTTAAAACTCAACTTTAAGAAAATAAGCCAATTTAAAAATGGGCCAAAGACCCTAACAGACTCCTCACCAACAAAATATACAGATGCCAAATAAACATAAGAAAAGATGTTTCACATCTTATGTCATCTGAGAAACAGAAATTAAAACAAGAGTGAGAAACCACTACACACCTATTAAAATGGCCAAAATTCGGATCAGTTACAACACTCAGTGCTGGTGAGGATGCAGAGCAACAGAAATCCTCATACATTGCTAGTGGGAAAGCAAAACAGTAGAGCCGGTTTGGTACAAAACTAAACACTCTTTTCATACAATTCAACAATTTTGCTCCCAAAAGACTTGGATACTTACGTTCACAATAAAACTGCACATGGATGTTTATAGCAGCTTTATGCATAATGGCCAAAGCTTGGAAGCAACTAGGTTGTCCTTCAGGAGGTGAATGGGTAAATAACTGTAGTACATACAGATAGTGGAATATTATTCAGGGCTAAAAAGAGATGAGCTAGAGTCATGAAAAGACATGGAGGAACTTTACATGCATATGTCGATCTGTAAGCCTACATACTGTATGATTCCAACTCTTTAACATTCTTAAAAAGATAGAACTACGGAGGCAGTAAAGAGATTAGTGGTTCCTCAAAAGTCTCTGCCGTCTTCTCCCACCCTCTCCCAGGTAGAAGGCAGGACTGATCCTAGGCCTGGGTGGGAGGAGAGGCCAGCAGGGTAGGTGGGCTCCGTGGCCCAAAGAAGCCCTCCTGCACTGCTAGTCTTTGAATAGGGACACTGGGCATTCACGATTATGGGAGAGCTTCTAATACTTTCCTCTTCTTCAAATACAAGAATTCCTCTGCTACTTAAAGACTATACTCAGAAAGTCATAATATTAGAGGAGTCTCATGCAATTCTTAAAACAGGTTTGGTATCTTTATTCTCTCCTACTACAGTATAATGAATACTGTATTGTACTGTTACTTATGAAAATGAAAAACAACTGGTTATTCAGTTCTTCCTAATAATCCTGTAGGCTCTGTATGTGAGGAAGTACAGAGTTTCCCACCACTCCCATCATACCCACCCATTCTGCCCACATCAAACATGTGCGTCTTTCTGTCTACAATGTCCTATAGTTCCAACTCATATTCTCATTCTGGGCCTCAAAACTTCATCTATAAAACTCAAATGTCACCTCCCACCGTGAGATTTTTCTGACGAGCCTCTCCTTTCAACTATGTGCTGGGCTATACTTCTCGAAGTTCTCTGATGACAGAATACAGAGATCCCGTCTTACTCAACTTTCTGTTCCCAGTATCTGGCACAGAACAGATACTCAACAATGTGGGAGGGAGGGAGAGAGGGAAGGGAGAAGAGGAAGCAAATGTAATAATGTTCAAACTCCCCTGTGAGGAAAAACTCATCCCCTTCTAAACATTCCAAACATTGATCTATTACAAGAGTGATGGTAGGTACTAATTTCATTCAACATTTTGTAAGTATGTAACACATGTGGTGTGCTGCACCTAAAGACAACTGAGATTTAGTTCCCTGCCCTCAAGAAACTTGTAATTCAGTGAAGGAAAGGGAAAAACAATGAACTCTCATTGCTTGTTTTTCTTTATCTTAATCCCCACAACTTCCTCTCTCTAAAGGAACCTCATTCTGTATAAACACATTCCAACACTTCATCCCTCAGGGGGATGTAGATCCGTCAACCATTGAAAGACTCTTTGTGAATCTCAAAAACACATCTTTGGACCCATTCTCACTTAGCTCAGTAGTCATTTAGCTAAGTAGTGCACAGTGTTAAAGAAAAGAATATCAAGGACACCCCAATACTGTCCTGGTACTTTTTATTTTACAAGACACAGCACAGCCAAGTAAAAAGAGCCTGGGTTTTGGAGTCAGAAAGATCAGGGTCCCCATCAGAACTCTGCCCATTTCTCCCCATGTGGGCTGTAGACAAGTCACTTGATCTTTCTGAGCCTATTTCTTACCTGTGATCTGATAATAAAGAGACCTGCCTTAAAGAGCTCTTGTAAGAATTAGGAGATAATGTGTGTAAGACTTAACAGCCATAAAACCAGGTGCCAGGTTTGTTGTGTCAGATCTCTCTAGATGCTTCTGGAAGGCTATTTATTGGTTCTAAGTGCAGTATTACAATCAAATACTTCTGGTCCCAACACCATAACACAAAGTGTTTATTAAAAGAAAGGTACTTGAAGAAAGCCAATTGTCGCAAGAGTAGTGGCCTGGGCGAGATTCAAAATCATACTCATATAGTTAAGCCTCAGATTTCTAAATGGTACATACATCATCTGCTTCTTCTCAGAATACACACTACAGATCCCTTATTTCAGATCCTCTTTGTGAAAAAGAAAACTTTATGATCTAAAAGAACTGATGGATATTTTTCATATTAACAATTCCATTTTCCACCAAGAAGAGTCTCTGAGTTAGTGAGAAAGAGAGAAATGAATTACAGTAGGTCCTCAATAGTCATAGGTTCTGCATCCATGGATTCAACCAGAAGATGATTAAAAATATTCAGGGGGAAAAGTTAAGCTCTTCCTGACGTGTACTATGTAGTTAGATCTGGGACGGTTGCATCTGTGCCAAACAAGCCAGGCTGGAAGAAAATAGTTGCCAAACACACATCTGACAGAGTGCTTGCATCATCACAGGAGAGCCTTCGTCTGACAGCACTGCCCCCACGGTGCTCCTCTGCCCCGCTCCAACTGCTGTCGTTGTTGGCAGGGATCTGGGCACTAGCTAGTTACACAGCAGTCATTTCCCTCTCTTCTCATCTCTTGGCCTTGTCTTTTCTTCTGGACGCTGTTGCGCCTCCTCTCAGGAGACACTGTCTGGAGCCTCCATGGCACCTGGAAGGAGGCTGGATAGGGCTACAGGGCTGGGAGCTCTGCTCTCCACTGGCTGGGGGACAGACAGGCGAGTGACTCCCAGCTTGCTAACCTTTGTGGCCAGTGTAGGAGTGGCTGGTTATGGGCCCTTGGCTGGTGGCAGCTGCTGCATCCCTTAATGTATTTCTCTGCTGATCCTGTTCTTGAGAGATTGGGATAGGGTGCCCTATACTAGGATGCCCCTACCCTCCACGTGAGTTGTATATTTTTTTACAAAGGGTTTTATTTTTTTTATTATTATTTGTCTGATGACTCTACCCTTACTCATCACCCCCACTCCCAAGCCATGCCCTATGGCAAGTCGAGCCCTTGGGTCCCAGGAAGGGGCCTTGCCAACCTCAGTCCTCCTGCTTCTAAGCCCAGCTTCAAGCTCTCCCTCCTTTCTTCCCTCCCTGCTTCCTGCCCTATGGAATAGCCCTGGTGCTGGGAGGGCTTGGCTTGGCTCCCAAAAGGTGCAGTGGGGTGGCCTGGGGACTTCCAGGCAAAGTGGCCCCTCCCCACCCAATCCCCTACTCTTGCAATTAGTTTCTCCTGGATCAAACAAGTAATAAAGAAAATGATTGGAATCTGGGGTAAAATCATTGGATACCAGGAATAAGTGGTAAGGGAATTAATAGGCAGAGCACAGAGAATTTTTTAGGGCAGTGAAAATAATCCATATGATACCATAATGATGGATATATATCATTATACATTTGTTCAAATCCATAGAATGCACAATGCTAACAGTAAACCCTAAAATAAACTATGCTCTTTGGGTAACTATGATGTGTCAATATAGGTTTCTCAATTGTATAAATGTACCACTCTTGTGCGAGATGTTAACTAGGGAGGCTATGCATGTGTAGGGGGCAGGGGTATGTGGGAAATCTCTGTACCTTCCTCTGAATTTTGCTGTGAACCTACACTTGATCTAAAAAAAATTGAAGTCTTAATTAAAAATCAATGAATGAATATACAGCACTGCTTATGCACAGGAAAAAAATCGTTTCCTTTTTTGTCTTTTTTAATATTCAAGAATTAGTTTTCCACAAAGGAAAGAAAATCCAAGTGTTACTTAAGTAAAAAGCATTTAAAAAGCAGGCCTAAATCTTTGAAAGAATTTTATAAGTGTGAAGTGGTCATTCATCCAACAAATACTTTGGAGGCAACTAATTATAAGTTAAAATAATAATTTAGTTGAGTCCAAGATTATAGCTGAGATAAGAGGGTAAATCCAGAGAAAGAAGGAAAAAGAATAAAAGAGACCACCTGAGATACACAGGAGAATTAGTGAAAATCTCCAGAAAAAAGGATGAAACAAAATAGAATAACAGAGGCCACTGAGAGTCTCTTCAGGCAAGAAGCTCTTCATCCCGTTCCTATACTTGTGTGGCTGTGCAGCGTTTGCATGCATATCTACAGGAAGGTGAGTTAGATTACCTGAAGAGTTCTCCAGCTACAAAACAACTGAATCCTGCATAACACAAAGTTCGGTGTCTCCTTCACTCTCAGGAAGTGAAGGAAATCTCTAAGAGTCCAAAACACAAGCAAAGCGAAATCACTGAAACTGGTGTGGTGAGCAGTAACCTTTCAAATAAGTCTTAAACCACCTGGAGGAGGAAGCTGATCTTCAAATTTCCATATGTCAGTCAATTGCCCCGAAGGGAAATCACAGTAGTCTCAGGTTCTTGGACCCCTAGCTCCTAAAGAGGTACATGTATGCAAATTCCATCTGGAGACAAATAATTTTGTTAATATCCCTATATTCCCACATATTAACATCAGCCAAATAGGAATTCATAATCAAAGACCATAAGACATATAAGAATATTAATCAATATGAGTGAGAATAAACAAACAGTAAAAAAAATGAATGCACATTTAGATTTATCAGCAAGAAAACTATGATCTAGCTGTTTAAAGAAATGCAAAATAAAATCATATAAAAAGATATCTAAAATGACTAGGCAAACACGAAAAGGAACTCACCAGAACTTTTCAAAAGGATATATGTATTTCCCAAAACTTGAAACTCAGTGGTTTAGACACAGTTGAAGAGAAAAACATAAACTAGATGTGAAGAAAATGTCTAGAATGCAAGACAGAGGGGGGAAATGGTAAAGATGAGAGAGATAGAGGATAGAATGTGAAGATTTAATGTTTATCCAATCAGAATTCCATAATGGGAGACTAGAAAAAATGGAGTAAAAGCAAGATATAGTTTATATTATAGCTAATAATGTTTCAAGATGACTACAACACATGAATCCACCAGGAGAGGAAGTATCAGTATGTACATGTACCAAGGAGAGGAAAAGGAAGCCAAACCAGGATACACTATAATGAAGCTGCAAAACATCGAGGAAAAGTCCATCTTAAACCATGGAAAGAAAAGAGAAACTTATCTATTGAAATACACGGGAAAAAGAAGTAGACCAAAGAATTTTCAACAGCAGTAATGGCAGCCAGAAGACAGTGGAATATCTTCTACATGCTGGGGAAAAAAACTGTCAACTTATAATTTTGTGTGTAAAACAGTTATATTTCCAGAACAAAAATGGAATTGAGACATTTTTCAATAAATAAAAACTTTCCTTTTCACCACCTTCACCAGATGAACACCTAAAGCACACTTTTGGATAACGAAAATGACCCACTAAGAAATATTGGGATAGAAGTAAAAATGGTAAACAAATAAATTGATAAACATTTGGGTTAATCTAAAGAATTTGGTCTGTATAAAATAGTAATGTCAAATTTATGGGGATATAAACACAATTTAAATATTGGACAATAACATATAAATCAAGAGGAGGACGAACAGTTAAACCATTCTGAGGTCCTTGTTTTGAGGAGGTTAAATATTAAGCATCCTTAAGAAAAATATTTACAATAAAATTTGAAAAGAAACTATCCATATGATATTTGCAATGTCTAAATGCCTTACATGTATCAACTCACTTAAATTCTCATAATAATTTTCTGACAGTCTCCATTTTTTCAGGAAAATAAACAGAAAAACATGAGTCATAAGTAATCCAACTAATATGTAATGAAGTTGGGATTTGAATTCAAACAGCCTGGCTCCAGAGAACATGGCTTTGGCACTTTTGTTCTACAGTATCCTAAAGATTCTGAAAGAATAGACACAGAACATAGAAATCCTAAACCAGTAGAGGGAGGAAACAGCAATACGAAATAAACATAACAGTCAATCTCTCTACCCCTTACAAAAAAAGAATAATATTATAAGAAAAGACTATAGAAAAGAGGGATCAAGTTCAAGACAGAAACTAAAGACATTCAAATAGGTAAGTAATATAACATAATGGACTAAACTCTCCAGTAAAAAGATGGGGTCAAAGTAGTTTCCAAAAACATAAGCTATGCGCTATTTATAAATGTAAGTACATGGGAAATATAAGATCTATTAAGTTTATAATAATGAAAAGAAGATTGGTGTAACTATATTGACATCACACAAAATGGACTTTAAGATGAAAAAGCATCATTGAGGCCCTGGCTGGTGTGGTCCAGTGGTTGGGAGCTGGCCTGTGAATGAAGGCTCACCACTTGATTCCTGGTCAGGGAACCTGCCTGGGTTGTGGGCCAGGTGCCCCTTTGTGGGTATACAAGATGCCGCTGAACCGTATTTCTCTCGCACATCAATGTTTCTCTCCCTCTCTTTCTCCCTTCCCTTCTCTCCAAAAATAAATGAATAAATAGTCTTTTTTAAAAAATGTATAAAAGCACTTTTAAGGATAGAGAGGGTTATCACATAATGATAAAATCTAGAAGAAGAAATCGATAAATCTACTAGCATAGGGGGATATTTCAACCTATTGAAGTTATTGATAATTTCAGTTATATAGATATAGATATAAAACATTTAGAAGTTACATCAGCATACAACAGTGAGGGAATACACATTCTCATTAAACCCGTAAGAAATACTTACATAAATTACCCTGGACACCTTAATACATTTTTAAAAATCAGGGCTGAAAAACTTCTTTTTGTAAAGGGCCAGCTAGTAAACACACTAGGTTTGCAGGTCAGCGTTCTCTGTTGCACCTACTGGGCTTGGCCACCGCGCTGTGGGAGCTCCATCGGCAATAGGCTCACGTTCAGTGTTCCTCCCACAGGAGCAAGGGCAGTAACCAAATAGCCGAGGCCGTATTCCCAAACAACTCCATTTAGGCTCGCTGAATTTAAATATCGTATAATTTTCACATGCCTCAAAATATGATTATTCTTTTGTGTTTTTCAACCACTCACAATATGCTAACCATTCTTAGTTCACCGGCCATAGAAAAACGTGTAGCGGGCTGGTTTCGCTGGCCCCTGGTACAGACCACAGTCTCTGCCTACAAAGCAATACATTTAAAAATCTTTAAAGACTAATCTTTAAAGATTTAACTTAAACTTTAAATAAGAGCATATTTTAATTTCTAAAGATTAACTTTGAAAAGTGGGATTTAAAAATAGACTAACAAATAACCCATGGATCAAAGAAGAAATCATAATGAAATTTTTAAAATACCCAGAACTGAAAAATAAGTAAACCTGAGTATATTCAGGTCACGAAATAACTCCTATTAATGAACACGAGGAAACAACAGCTGCATAACTTACTCTTAGAAACTTAAAGTTGAGTGAAGGTCACAGAAGATTATGTACAGCAAGTCACCCTTTTTACAAAGATCAGAAATAAGCAAAACTAAATGACATATTACTTAGGGAACACATACATCTATTTGTTAAAAACTGGTGTATAAACAAAGGAATGTTTATCATAAAACCCAGGATAGTGATTACATCTGAGGGGCAAGAAGCTGGATGGAATGAAGAGGCTAACAGACAAATTGCAACAACATTGTAAGGTTGGACATAGGTGTTCAATCTTAACTACTGCCCTTGCTCCTGCAGGAAGAAAAGAATGTTGACTTGCCTATAGCAGGAGGTTAACCATTGACAGGGAAAGGCTGAAAGAGATAAGACAGAATGACAGACGAGGGACAAGGCAATTTTTGCTACAATTTTTGGTGAAGGTGATTCACTCACACACTCTTATTTGCCTGAACACAGGTGATCAGAAAGCCTTATCCGTGAGCTTTGAGTGACCCGTGAGCTCCATGGATAAAGCTTGTTCTTCTGCGCAGGACCACGGATATTTTGTTCTTAATTTTAAATGTGAAAGTTTATTTTTACACGGTTTATTTTCTCCAGAAATTCTAATGCTTCTGTATAATTGAGGGAAATTTAATTTTTGAATATGTGAGTTATTGATTCATTTACTAGTAAACCTGAATATTCTTTAAAATGCAAGGAGACATTTATATGTTTTACCTTTTTGAGATAATTACACTGCTCATTCATTCCACAGAACTGGAAAGTTGCCGTTTGAAAACAGCACTTTTTCCGCTATTTACAGATTTTTTAAAATCAAATCTAGGCTTTCCTATTTCTACTTTTGTGTAAGCAAGAAAGCAGGTGAGAATCAAAGGAGAAAAATAAAATAAACATGGGAAAAAGTAAACCTTCAATAAATCATCAATTTTAAATTTTAGTATAGCCATAAAATGAAATTTTATCTCATAATGGAAAAGACTGAGATAGTGCAAAACGCTATGTATAATAGTGTGACTTACTTATGTAAAAAGGAATAACAGCTAGAGAAATATAAGCCAAAACTTTAACAACATTTTTATGAGAAGGGGGAGTGAGAGTATAGCTGGTAGTTACTTTTCAACTATGGACCTGTATTGTTTTGTAGCAAAGAAAACTAAACAGTAGTATTTTATTATCTATTGTGAAATTTGTGTGTTTCTAAATTCTTTAGTCCTGCTTGAACTCAGCTAGATTTTTAAAATTTTCATCTCTAATGTCTAACGTTGCTCTTTTGTGTCTTTAAGTTTACTGAGCTAGAATAACCTTCAGCCTATTTAACAATTCCCTTGGAGGATGCTCATTGGCATTGCAAACGCAGACTTTGTTTTCTTAAGTTGGCATCCAAATTTATTTCTTCGTTGACAGTAGAACCCTTGGGGAAAACAAAACAAAACAAAAAAAAACTTATATTACAAATTTGGAAGGCTTTAAAAAACAAATTCGCATCTCTGAATAATTTTCTTACTCAAATATCCCTGGTGCTCAAGAAAACTCCAACAACCTTAAAGATAATTTCCCTGATAACAATGCATAATTCAAAATTATGGCAAGGCAAGAGGAAAAATTTGCCCCAGATTCCAAGTCTAATTTTGAAGAACAGAAACACGCACACACAGAAAAATCTCTAAAGTGCATTATAAATGCTTGTTCACTTTCCAAGTAACACTACAACTTCCTTTCCTTTAATGAACACCTTTTTAAGATGCAAAGCTTTCAAAGCATTTCCACACTTTTGTATTTTACTAAGCATAGCATTTCTTGGTAACTATAATTATCATTGTGTGCATCCATGACTGAACTACACAGGTGCACACCCGTCATCCCAAACCCATGCAAGTAGATGTTAGGTTTTTGTAAGGAATGTGGTGCTTATACTACATATTCATGACATGCTTAGCTGGGCCTTTAATGAACACATTATTTCTGCAGTAAAACATATTTACATAAATTAGACTGAAGTTCATAAGTAGCCTCATATCAGTTCAGATGAGATTTGCTCTAAAACAAGAGAAAACCAAGTCATGTTTTGTCATCAAATGTAATTTGAAAAACAAATAACTTTTTTGAAAAATTTGAATTTTTTTGCTTGGCATTGCAGATAAAGCATTAGGCAACTGTGGGGTAGTGCCGCAAGGGGTAACTGCATTGTTTGCCCTGGATTTGGAGACCCTAAGTAGCTACCGTTTTTGAATACTTCACATCGGCTTCTCTATTTCTGTCCGCCTTCCCTGTGCAGTCCGGCGGGCTTCCATCCCTGTTGTAGCTGCGACTTTCTCTACCACCTCCCTGCCTGTGTAATGTATTCCTTTTTACTCTGGTGTGACTTAAAAAAAAAAAAGTAGATAACCAAAGTATTACAATCGTGGATAAAATTAGAGGAAGCAGGTTTTTTACACAAGGATCCTAAAAGTTTTTTTATAAGATATCTGAAGTTTTCTTGCATTCTTGGTAATTTCTATTTCAACAAGCAGAGGCTTTTTGGTTTGCTAATGATTGTCACCTGTGTTCACAGTTTTTTGTGATTGTTATCCTTTAAAAAAATAAGTCCAACCTCTTGCTCTAGAAAGAAAACAAGAGATACAGCATCTCATTTTATAGCTGTCACCTACTTTCAGGAACTTACCGTACATCTTGTGAAAGCATGTTATTCTAATATATAACCTTTTGGTCACATGAAGATAAACTAATGTCAAAAGTTTATTTACCTTTGCACGAAAAATAGGTTGTGACAAGAAATATTAAAGTATCTGTAAAACCTTAAAGTACAATCTCAGGGTGACATTACTAAATAATCACAGCCAGTCGCCAGTATTTTCCTTCTTTGCTTAACTTGCACTCCTCTCATAGTCTGCCCCACTCCCATGCATTTATTTTCACTTGTTACTGCTCCTGGTCCAAGCCTGCCCATAGCTTCAATAGTTAGAGCCCTTACCACCGAAGCACACAAGAAACCTGCGGAAGAGTGGAGCGTCACCGCTAGAAATCAGCGCAGGGTCCAGGAGGGAAGTAGCCAAAGCTGGTAAGAGGTAATAATAGCAGGTACTACAGGAGGGAGGTGATGAAAGGAAACTATTGACAGTAGTGCGAGTGTAGACACTCAATCAGGTGACTCAAGCACAAGAAGGCATCTTGACGGCCTCTGACTCATCCATTCAGCTGCACTCCAAGCCACTGCCAAGCACAGAGATAGGCCCTGGGGGTACAAAAAGGAATAGAAAATGATCCCCACCCTTGAGGACTTGCAATATTAGTAATTAGACAGAAACAACTGGTGACAACCTATGGCATGTTGTAACAGCCCAAGGTAATACCAGGCACTCTCTGAGCACAGAGAAATACAGGGACCAGCAGAAGTAACGCCTGCTTGAGTGTGGTTGGTAGGGTAATAATATGGGTGTATTAATTTATAGTTTTAATTTGAACATTTCACCTAAAATGTCCTATGGTGTGCTTGAGAGTGATATTGTTATGTTACTGAATTACATGCTTATGATTTTGTAATAAAAGATTTTGCAGTAAAAAAGGGGCATTATTTGTGCCAGACTCAGTACGTAAATGCCCAGCTCTGCCGTGCAACACCAGGCTGGCATGACCAAGACTTGCTCCACTGCCTTTCACTGACTGCCTTCCAACTCCTCGCTGTTCCTCGAACACGCTG
Organism: Micronycteris hirsuta; assembly: GCA_004026765.1. Taxonomy (NCBI): domain Eukaryota; kingdom Metazoa; phylum Chordata; class Mammalia; order Chiroptera; family Phyllostomidae; genus Micronycteris; species Micronycteris hirsuta. The sequence continues at coordinate 22,886 of PVJI01007221.1, read as the reverse complement.
GCACACTGCCACCACAACACCTTAGCACCTGCTGTTCCCTGGCCTGAAATGCTCTTCTTCCATATATCTCCCCAGCTCCTGCTCACACTGCATCCAGGTCTCAGCTCAAATGTTACCTCATCAGAAAAGAATTCTCTGACCAATCACTGTTTAATACCGTACCCCCAACACACATGCACAAACTCTCCTCTCTCTGTCCCTATTGCCTTACATTTCCTTCTTTTCTCCCCACAGCATTTATCTCACAATCTGAAACCATCCTGTTCAATTATTTGGTGTCTGTTTCGCTCATTTAAATTTCGTGAGAGCAGGGATTTGTCCGTTGTATTTATTGCTATATCCCCGGGGCTGGACAGAGTGAAATGCATGAAGGAAGAGAAATTTGAGCTGAGTTATGAAGACCATATAGCAGTTTGTCAAGAGAATGGGGAGGGGGAGGGGAAGACACGGAATGTACACAGGCACAAGAACAATCAAATGGAGTCAAGTCACCTCTGAAGAAATGTAGAGGGAAATAAAGTGATCTGTGTTTGGCACACAGTGGGTTTTCATTAAATGTTATTAAATAAATATGTGAACTAGTGAGTGAGCAATTGTGTGAGAGTGAACACATGATTGAATTAATAACCAGGTTTGTGTTTTAGAAAGTGTGTGAGTGGAGATTGCTGGAATAGAAGATAGGCAGTGAAGACAGCTTAGAAATCTAGTCTTCTATAAAGAGAAAAATAGTGAAGGCCTGAACTAGGAAAGTGGGGTTAAAGGGAGACCACATTTGAGCCCTGGCTGGTGTGGCTCAATGGATTGAGCCACCCAAACTGTCACTTTGATTCCCAGATTAGGGCACATGCCTGGGTTGCAGGCCAGGTCCCCAGTAGGGAGCATGAGAGAGGCAGCCACACATTGACGTTTCCCTCTCTCTTTCTCCCTTCCTTCCCCTCTGTCTAAAAATAAAGAAAATCTTTTTTAAAAAGAGAAAGAGAGATTGCATTTGAGAAACAAAGAGAATTGCCATGTGACTGAATGTGGAAGACGTCAGTGAAGGAAGAGGATTCTGCTGTGGGTAGACAGATGAGTGGTTACACCATTGACTAGAAGGTACAACCGGGGTTGGCGAGGAGAAGCTGGATTGGAGGGATCCATTTTGTGTTAGACATCTTGGGATTGAAGTATTTTTGTAACAGGTGGAGACAACTAATATGTAGTTGACAGTATAGACCTAGGAGTAAAGTCAAGACAGAAGACAGGCTTGAAATAACAGGACAGCTTCATCTTCAGGAAAATATATTAGAATAAGAACACAAGTTAAGGATTATGTAAGAAGAGAGAGAGAGAGAGAGAGAGAAGGAGCCTCCACAGAAAACTGAAAAGCATTTAATAGAGTGGAAGAGAAAAACTAGGAGTATGAGCCCCCTGAGAACAAGCAGGCGCCATCTTGCTGACAAACCGTAGCCCCAGGGTCCTGGCGGAGTAGAGACACTTAAGTACTTACAAAAAAGGAAGTAGAGAAAGATAGAAATAAGGAGCTATGGGAGGAAACTTGGAAGGAAGAAACTGGTTAACAATACCACAAAGGTATCAAGAATGATAATGATAGTGAAGAACTCAAATTTCTTTTATTAAGGGATCATAACATGCCAGAGACCGTTTTAAGCACTTTACATGTCTTCTCTCATTCGATGTTCACAACAACTTGTAAAGTAGGGTTTATTATTATTATTTTCACTTTACAAAAGAGAAAAGGAGGCACAGAGAGTGAACTTGCCTGGGATTATACAGGAAGTAAATGACAAAGGCAAGATTTGACGTCCAGCCATCCTTCTGGGAAGGCCGCGTTTACACAGTGTGCTCTGTGAGAGAGCTGGAGCAAGGGCAGTTTCAATGAAGTGGCAGCTCCGTGGCCTGGGGAGGTGAGCAGAGGTTGAGAAAGCAGAGAGAACAAATGCGGACTGCTGTTGCATGGAGCCTAGCTAGGAAGAAAAAGGGAGAGACTAGTAGCTGAAAGGAAACAGAAGAGCAACAGAAGCTGTTTTGTGTTTTTAACGAACAAGTCTGGAGCATGTGGACTCGATAGATTCTGTTTACATTGCACTCCAGGATTTCTAAAAGAAAAATGAGGGGGTTGGATGAAAAGACACGCAGGTTACTTCCAGCTCTGATTCTACTATTCCAAAACTTTGAATTCTTTCTTAGCGCAGCCCGAGGGAAGATTTCAATAAAAATAGTTGGAAAAGCAATTTAATACACTTTTAAAGAGTATTAAAATCGAAACCTAAGGGCCTGTTTATTCTAGCTCCCTTATAATTCATGAGCTTTTTATTTTTTCCCATCCTAGTCTGTGACATTTCTCGTCGTTATGAGAGACATAAAGTTTTTGCTGTCTATTTAGATTTTGTCTAATTTTACCATTATTATTTTTATGCTTTGTTTTCTCAGGTTAGGAAAGAAGGAGTCAAAGTCATCTGGGTTCACATTCTTGTTTTCCATTACCTTTTCTCTTGTATACTCTACCTCTCCTCCCACAGAAAAAAGAATGATTTAGGTGCCGGCAGTTATAGAAACACCATAATGTTTCTTTCACAATATGTCCTAAAATAATGCAATTACTAATGTTTCCTGCAATTCTCTCTCTACTAAATATCCCTTAAAACACCTCAGCTTTTCTCCCAACCTTGTATCTTTTTCTCTTATGCTAAATTTTTCTTCTCTTCTTCTTATGAGTTGCTGCAGTGAACACATATTAATCTCAGAAATTGTACTACAGCCTCATTTTACCTCCACGCTCAGTGCCCTTTCTCAGCACACGTTCTTCAATTACACATATTCCTTTTTTTTCTTTCACACCTTTGAACAACTTTCCTATCTCGGTTTCTCCTTTTCCTAGCCACGCAATGTCATTTTTCAATTATCCACTAGTAGGGCTGTAAGATGGGAGATAGATTGGCTGCAGAAAATATAGAACTCATTTCTTTTCTGGCTTTGGGATAGATTTTTCACACTTACAAAAATTGGTATGTATCCAATTTTGGAAAATCACAACACTTCAAACGAAGTAAAGCTATACTTGGAAAACATGTCTCAAAAGGAATTCGAAAGCTACCCACTTAGCAAATCTTTGCTCCTTGCTCATTTCTCTTCTGGGCACCCCTCCATATAGTAGAAGAATTGTGTTATCTCTTAGACAAATGCAAATAATCTTCATACAGAGATCTTTATTTTTCTCTCTAAAGCATGATGTCTTTCTAGCTCGCAATTCGCTGGAGCAATGCGATAATTAAAGTGTTTCAGGTTCAAAAGCATTGGACTAAAAATTCTAATGAGCCAGCTTTGGATAGGAGTGAGTGTAAACAGAGATGGCAATGATATCATAAGTGAATTAGGTTATAATGTTAATAAGAAGTTGAAAATAAGACATCGGCTTAGTGTCAATAATTTACTCTATTCTCATTTTCCCTGACACATGTGAATCCAAATCCCACTGTTCATAATAGCAGCTATTTTGGCAGGCGTGTGCACCAAGCAAAGACGAACAGAGCACAAACAAAAAACCTCTGTCCTTGCTGCAGCCAATACCATGATAGCACCTCATTATAAAGAGACCTAAAACATTTTGTGACAGCAGGCAACCCTTTTCTAGAAATAGCAGAAATTTCCATACCTCTGAATCCAAGTAATGATTTGCATCCTTTCTTTTTACAGACTGTGCTTTTTTTTGAAACTATAAATTATTTTGGAGCACTCACCCATGCTCTGGGGCAACCCAAGTACTTCTCCACAGAGTGAGCTACATCCTCAAACGCTGACAGCCCTGACGGTGCTAACCATTGTCAGCAGCTTCACCCAGCAAGTGTTTCTGCATTTTACTCTGGTAAAAACGATCTTTACAGCATTTGGTACAGTAAAAAAATTCTTCCTGTTTTCCCTATTTCTGTTTTTTTCTTGGTTAGAAAAAAAAAAAAAAGCTGAAAACCTAATTTGAAAACCAAGAAAATGTTCCATTGGTTAATAATATGAAATTTTTAGCTTAAAACAATTAATTTTCAAATGATTGATGTGAATGCTTTCTGTCTATTGAAATTCTATATCTATTTTTACAAAGGCTAAAAACAACTAAGGCATGATTTGTGCCTTCTAATAATGAGACTTCATCTGTATTCACCTGTATCAAAGACACCTGTAAAAGGAAAATTTTTCCCTAAATGAGTTTTTGAATGGACCCATTTCCTATATTCCTGGGGCACAATAGTTTCCGGCTTTTCGACATAATTCATCTGCTCACACTTTGGGTGGTGAACACACAATACAGTATACAGATGGTGTATTACAGAATGGCACACCTGAAACCAGTATAATTTTATTAACCAATATCACCCCAATAAATTCAATAACTTTTTAAAAACATAAATAAAGATCTAAAAAAATATACTAGTGCTTCTGATGCTTTCCCTAAGGGTCAGCGGGAAGAAGCTTTCCCTTTGCTCTTTCTGGGAAGAAAGGCCAGAGCAGCTCTCAGGCTGCCGTGACCTGCCGCCCTTCCCCGCTCTCAGCTCCCAGAGGTCTTGCCAGAGATCACCAGTTGGTTTTAATCCAGCTACAACTTTTTAAGTGAGGCATTGGAAAGACGGCACATTTTTATAACTTTCTTCTCTTGTTTTATACCACAAGAGATCAAAAGATTATTGTAAAATTTTGACTTTCGAACACCTAACTGGCCTTGGCTAAGCTTTTATCGGCAGGGGCTAGGAGAGCACTCTGCTCCAAGACCCTTTAAGAGGTGGAATCTTATTTCTGAAATGGATTTGGACCATATGAAATACATATAAGAAAGTTATGTTTTCATGCCACAGAGGAAAACATCTGTTTTGCTAATGGATTTGACTCTACTTGCAGAATCATTTTCCAGATGTTTTGAAAGCTCTAAACAACTGCAGCCTTTCGGATCTGCTCTGGTTCAATAACTATTTGTTGAATGAGTTCATGATTAAGTTTGTGACATAAATGAAAACAAAAATTTTTCTCTCAACCAATCCATAACACCAAGATATTTTAGACATAGCCTTGGGTTGATGGTATTTTATAGATTATTTTTCTTTCTAAGACCTGAATACACATAATCTCTTGGAAGGGATTAGAGTGTGAATGGAAAATTATTCCCACTCTCCTAATGCATCTAATTGCAATATGCTCCTTTGTCATTTTCCCATCTTTTTGTTGACTTTCAATAAATGATATCATGGTAAGATGCAAGCATATCCTGCATATATTTGATCTGCCTTTCTTTAAGGACACCTAAATAATATGAAAAGTGCTTTACATTATCTATTGTTCAGCCTTCTTTAGCTCCTACCCTGGTTATTTTTTCCTAGTTAGCCTCCAGGTACTGTTTTATTATTATTGGTTGTTTGCCGTCTGTTTGTTTAATATTTGTATAATTTAAATAGACTATTTTTGTTTTGTTCTCTTACGATCAACTGCCAAACAATACAGTATTTCTTTTTTCTGCCTCATTACACCTACTGACTTCACTCTATGCTATTTTTCCTAACCCTGTTTGGATTTCAATCCTCTGTTTCCATTTCATTTATGTGTTCTATTTAATTTTTCTCCTTCTTCCTTTAAAAAAATCATGTCCACTTCAATAGAGAAATGCAAATGCTTTAAAAAGAAATTCTAAATAAAACATAACAAACCTATTGTATATAAAAATTCAATATGTATTCTCCCTTATAAATATTTGCCAACTTTTTAAATGTTTCTTTATTTGATATTAAACATAAGTTTCCAAATGTTAGGAATCTATACTTTGAATATTCTTTTATGCTAAATTTGGTCAATCATTTCCAATAACCAATGTTCTTTCATTCTTCCCCTAGAACGTAGGCTTCATCTTGCTGGCTTTTGTATTATCAGTGCCGAAAGCAGAGCAGCTGGTAGGCCCTCAATCATCGCTTTTTTAATAAATCTAGCATTTTCTTTGGGTGGGGGTAGGTGTGGTATGTCCCAGGCACTATGCTAAGTAACTTTACACACACACTCGATATATTTCATGTAATCTTGTCAAGAACTCTGTGAAGTGTTATTATCCCCATTTTATAATTTAGGAAGCAGAAACTCAGGGAAAGAAGAAAGTAAGTTACCCAAACTTACACAGGTAGAAAGTTGCAAATTATTTGCACCAAGGACAGTCTCTTTGAATAGCATGAAAGATAAACATGACCCATACAAATTCCTTTCTTTCCCATTTCCCTCTCTTGTGGCTTGTTCTTTAAACACTTTAAAAATAGAATTGATCTTTAGTTCTCTTTTTCCCCTTGAGACCTAGCATCTAGTGCCCAAACCTTTGACTTTATCCACCCCAACCAACCCCCAAAACTTCTGCTGTGGACACTCCTTCCGTTGTCCAGGGCAAATGTGCCTTGGGCTAAAAGGGGTCAAATATATGGTGATCGAATGAACCAGGAGTTTCGGCAGTGAGCACATAATGCAACATACACATGATGTATTAAGGAATTATGCATTTGAAAGTCATATGATGGCCCTGGCTGGCTTAGCTCAGTGGATTGAGAGCGGGTTGTGAACCAAAGGGTCACAGGTTTGATTACCAGTCAGGACACATGCCTGGGTTGCAGGCCAGGTCCCCAGTGAGGGGCCACGTGAGAGGCAACCACACGTTGATGTTTCTCTCTCTTTCTTCCTCTCTAAAAATAAATAAATAAAATCTTAAAAAAAATAAAGTTTTACTCATGATTGCCAATCAATCAATTGATAAATCAATAGGGCCGACTATAGGCTTAGGGCAGCACTCTGGCAGGAATCTAGTTGTTCATCTCCAATACAAGTAGGCTGACCTCTACTCTGTTTCCTAAGGGGAATCTTAGTTGCAATCACAAATGGCTTTAAATTTTCTTATATAACTTCTACCTTGAAGTCGAAATTAGAATTATAGTATTCAATGGTAGGGTCCAAAAATGAAAACAGAAATAAAACTACCAGAAATATGGTCATTATTGTGTCATTCTGTTGAATTAAACACACACACACATCAAGGGTACCATTCTCCTTGAAAATTGTGATGTCTACTTTTTGCATATTCATTTAATTTAAATATACTGACTTAATCATTAACTCATTCAACAAATAGTTATTGAGTATTTACTGGATATAAGGTAACTGGTGGTACAAAAGAGACATCAAAATCTAGTAAACAACATAAATCATGTACACAAATGATTCAAATTGAAAGCATGTGTGATTATTTTTTCTAAAGGACAAAATATTTTGAGATTTTAGAAGCCAGACAATTCAGTTCCTCCCCATATGTCCCTGGCGTTTTTCAAGCTGCTGCCCTAGTGCTCAGAGAGAGTAAGTGTCAGGGTGGAAACTGCCATAATTTTTGTCATTAAAAATAGTCTAGATTAAAGCTTTAACTGAAAACGTCAATATCTTCTGATCTCTAAAATATCTGAATTGTGTACTTACAGTTTATAAATTATGCTAATGCTACATATTACTTAGATAATTTTTGTGTTTGGGTTTTGAGTATCAGGAAGATCTAACTTGAATTTTTTCTCTTTAAAAGTAGTTGGAAAGTATTTGCTAATTTGGAACTGAGATTAATAACAATTTCTAATTACAAAACCCCATTTTTTCTCAGTCTGTTGCTGTTGTATCACTTTACGGCATGCAGTGGGAAGGTAATTTTCATCACACTCTTTTAGACGATAACAACAAAGCCTGGGTGTGTTAATTAGTTTTCCCTAAGATGACTAGAAACATTAGCAACAGAATCAGGGCTCAGGTTTAGTGTCCAACTAATGCTTTTCTACTTAGAAAAGTGGTCAAAACAAATTCTCCCCATGAAACAGAGTTGGGGTGTTATTTAACATGGTAACAATGACTAAGTAAGAAATGTTTCTTCTTATCATTGGTTTTAATTAGTTATAATTGAGTAAGGTTTTTTCTTTTAGAAAACAATATTTTAATTCTATAATTGTTAAATACTCATAAATTGTATTTTGATGTATAGTTATAAGAAAGTGAATTAGAACATGAAATTTTTCTATATGGAGTTCAGTGGAACTTGGCAGATAACATGATGAAAAATAATTATGTACTTTAAAAATAGTGGTAATTCAATATAAGGCATTTTTCAATTAACTTTTTATTTTTGTGAGGATGGTATGCTTGAATTTTATAAAAATTGAACGATTTCATGATACAGTAAAAGATTGGTCTTATGGGGTGTTCTTCTATTTGCCATTTTGCTGCTGTAGAGAAGAATGCCATTGTATGTAATTTGATTTGTGAGAAAGCTATGTTCTCTAGTTTTACAGGCATCATTAATTGTTCATCACTTATTGGCCAAAAACCATGTGCAAGGTTAGATATGAGCAGCCAAAGCAATAAAGTAAGAGAATGAAAAATATGAGTATTTGCGCTGGTCGTGTCTTTCCCTCCAAAGACCAGCTATTCAGAACTTCTCGTGCTATCAGTGAGATGACCATTTTTTCCCTGAAGATTTTGATGGTACTACTGTGTTTGCCCCAGGGGCTTTACTTTACTTCTTCAATGGCTTCTTCACAGTCTTTGTCAGTCCTATGTTGTCTTTCTGTCTGGACAGTGTCAGTGTCTGCAGTGTTGCTCCTGGCCTTCTTCTATTATAATTTTATATTTCCTGACCACAGCTCCTCATATCCTTACCTCTAGCCCAAACTGCCTACTAAGTTCCACACCTGTAAGCTATCATTTCTGCCTGCTCACCCTACAGACATCTCAAGCTCATCAGCCCCAAATTATATATCATATGTCATTATGATCTATATAACTTGACCATTGAAAGTAAACAGGATCTTATATTTAGTCATAGGCTGTTGAGACCTAGACAGTTGAAAATTACATTAATCATATCAATGCCCTGCTTTCCGATCTTTAGTACCTCCCTACTGTTTTCAAATGGGAACTCAAACTCCTTAGCATGGCACAAACAAGGCAATTGATGTACAGCCCTCTTGCTAATGCGTCTTCTGCCATCATTCACAGGCCCTCAAGTTCAAATAGACTTTATTATGAGCATTTTGCAAAATATACTCTTCTCTTTTTTGCCTCTAGACATATGATCCTCTCTTTAGGTATAATTTACTTCTCCAAACTCTTTACCTGGTTCTGTTTCTGAAACTCATTCTTGGGTCCTAGCTTAAGGGTTGTCTTTCTAGGAAAAATTTCATGATTAGAATTTATCTGAGGTACCCTTCTCTATTCTCTTTTACAAGTCCATAGAAACTGATACTTTATACTGTATCACTCTGTACTGCTATGATATTTATTCATCTGCTTCCTTTTTTACACCATGCACTCCTGGAGTGTCTGCCCCGTGGCAGAATGCAATAATGTTTGTTTAGTGAATGTATGGCCAGTAATCTTCTCATCACGCATAGTCACTGCTCTAATCCTAGGAGATTTGCATGCACCCTCTCTCTCGTGCAAGTCCTGTAGGCTGAAGCTGGAGGAAAGAGGAGTTTTTCCTTTCATTCACAAAGAAGTGTGACCAAAATTGAAATTAGTGAAGAGGGCAGAGAAGGACTTAAGAAGAAAATTTGACAATATTTTCTTTTCCTTCCTTATTTATATTCATTAGTTATTACTGACTTTTTTTATGTACTATATGAATTAAGTTGATGATACTTAAAACATGTCCAAATGTTTAAACTATAGATATATTACATAATTGCTTCCAACATGGCTGCTAAAGGAGGTATAACCATATTTTTATATGCTCCCTTAGTGAATTTTCTCATAATGAACATTTTTCTAATGCACCTTTCTCACTTAAAAAAGAAAAACAATACATTTTCCTTTTAAACAAGGCATGATATTTGAGATGAAAGTATTGCAAGAAACTAAGATTTGATTAGCTCTTGCAATTCCTATCAACTAGGACTTCCCAGCTCTCTGCAGCGTCTTTCACCGTCATGCTATTGTCTGGCACTGTATTCCGCTCGTGAAGTAGAAGGTATTGATCTGACTCATGACCTAATAATCAAATTTCACCATACTTTTCAATGAATTTGAATTACAATAATCTGTAATAGATTCAACAATGTGCTTTTTAACTTAATATGTTCTTACGAAACAGACTGTGCTAGAAGTTTCTGTCCCAGATTTTATTATCTCTATTTTGAATTACCAAGGGGAAGCACCAGCTAGCCTTTCTATTTCACTGCGTTCCAACTCTACTATTTTGCTAGTATTTCACTGCACAAAAATAGAGGTGGATAGTGATTCATCAATGCTGTTGGCACCCTTACACAACTCCTCCTTCTAATTGTGAAGTGGAGGTTGTATATTTTTATGTAATTCCATTAACAATCTACTAACAGCTTTTCTCTCTACCACTGAGTGAATATTGCTCCTGCTTCATGTTCTGTGCTGTTTTGCCCCAAATATGTGTCTGAAAAAAATAGTTAAAATAGTAATCTTTCAATATACACCCAAATCAATGTTAATAGACTGTATATGCCATCAGCTTCATATCAAGATTTAATTTGCCCAATGTGGTACTACTTCACACTCAGTAGGATAACTATAATCAAGAAAAGTCATGGACACAGACAGCAGTGTGATAATTGCAGGGTGAAAGGTGTAGGTGGAGGTTGAAGAGGATATAGGCAGGATGAATGGTGATGGAAATAAATAAAGAAGACAATAGTGCACCAGTGAGGATGTGGAGAAATTAGAGTCCTCACACATTACTCGTGGGAATGTGAAATGATGCAGCTGCTTTGGAAAACAATTTGGCAGGTACTCCGTATGCTGCACATAGAATTAGCATATGACTTGCCTATTCCACTCCTAGGTAATATGAACATAAGTCCACATAAGAACTTGTATACAAATGTTCATAGCAGCATTATTCATAATGGCCAAAAAAAGTGTAAAACAATCCAAATGTCCATCAACTGGTGCATGAACAAACAAAATGTGATATACCCAAACAATAGAATATATTTGGCCATAAAAAGAAATTAAGTGCTATGACATGGATGAACCTTGAAAACATTAAGTGTGAGAAGCCAATCACAAAGGAACACATATATTCAATTTCTAGGAAACACCCAGAACATGCAAATCTTTAGAGACAGAAAGGAGCTCAGTGCTTGCCCAGGACTGTGGAGGCTTCGTAGGAATGGGGAGTGGCTGCTAATGGGGGTGTGGTTTCCTTCTGGAGTGAGGCACATGGCAATGCACACACTTTGGGAATATACTAAAGACCGCAGAATGGCACAATTTAAATTGGTAAATAATATGGCATATGGATTATATTTCAATAAAACTACTAGACAATATATAGAATGAAAAACCTAAGTATTACACAAAGAGTATGTAGTAGACTCCCATTAACATAACTTCAACATTTAAAATTAAATTGTTTTGCTGTTTGCGCACCAATTTTTTTAAGAAAAAAAGGCTACAAAATAAAGTAAAATCCCTGCTCTTCATATTTCCACCTTGCCTTAGAAATGACCACTTCCATAAAGTTGATGTGTATCATTCCCATGCATATTTTTTTATTGATTTACTAGTTATGTATATATCCAAAAAACAAAATATAGATGTTTTGGAAGTTTTTAACATTATTCATTAATGGTATAATAAAAACTAGTTTTCACAGCTTGCTTTTTACACTTAGCATGGTGTATCAAATATAAAAATGTGCCCGTGTAAACATATGTAGGCCTAGTTCATCCCTGTATATTCTGTGTAGTATTTCACTGTGTTAAAATAGCACAACTAACTTATCCATTATTCTAGAAAAGAAAATCCAAGTTGTTTCCAAACTTTTGCTACTATCAAAAAATACTAGAAAAAGTCCTTGAAAATGTTTCTATGGGCCTGTTTACAACTGTTTCTCTAGAGGTAGACTGGAGGTTAAAAGTTTCTGCGTTACTGGTTAAGGGAAATTCATATACCCACAGTGGGGAATGGTAGCCCTGTGTTTTCATGCGTGTCAAGGAGCAAAGTCTCTTGTGGAACATAAGCCGGCATGCATGGACCCATGTTCATGGAAGCAGAATTTCCTGTGGGGAAATCAGGCTAGCATGTTCCTTAGATTTAAAATAAAACCTTGCTCTTGCTAAAAATCTCTCTCCCTAGGTCAGAAGGACTTATACTAATGCATGCCTAGCTTTCTCAGACCAGAGTTCAGCCCAAGCCTATTGTCTTTTCATTTGCATATCTATCCTCTTGATGTGCTATCTTGGGCATCTACCACCTAATGTAAATCTACAGTTCATGCATAGTCAATGAAGACCATTCCTATGTAAAGTTCCCAAGAAATGGCAATAAAAAGCCGGTCCACACACGGCTCCAGGCCTCTCCAAGATCATAATGGAGGGGACGCATGGTCCCGGTTCTCTATTCCTGCATGTTTCTGTGTGAGATTATTTACACATTCAATCATGACCAATACGGATACTGCCGGATGGAATCTACCACAACTGGTCATGATCAGCTTAAATAAAGTATGAGCTAATTTTCAGAGCACTTGTACCAATTTACACCCTGGCTAACCAACAGTGTTGATAATGCTATTTCCTCTCACCCCATTATTTGGTATCATCATTTCAAAATTTTGCCAATATGATAGTGGTGAAATAATATCTCATGGTATTTTTATTTTCTTTTCTTGAAGTCAGGTATGACTGAGCATCTTTTTGCAAGTTTCTTGCCTTTTGGATATTGTTTCTATATTTTTTCCCTGCCCATTGCTTGTTTTCCTGTTAAGTTATGTATCTGATTCTTACTGACTTCAGAGACTCTTCATGTATTTCCTGATTTTGGTTTGAGTTTTAAGTTTTTAAATAACATTTTTGTCAGAAGTGGATTTGAAATCTTTATATCATTAAATTTGACAAACTGTTTTCTTACGGCGGTTGCTTTTAGTAACATAAACATATTCTGCTGGTTTTTGTAAACATTTGAAGATTTCACTTGTCATATAAAGATCTTCATCCACACGACAGCTGGTTTTGTGTGTGTGAGGCAGAGAAACACTTTTCTTTTTTTCCCTCAAGGACCACTTGTGCCAGAACCCTCTCCCTGTTGATTAATAACTATTGCACGTCGTAACTATTATACTTCAAGTTCTCTGTATAGATGTTTGTCTCTTCATGGATTACTGATTTTTCCTCCTGGTCCGTTTGTCTTTTACGTGTTAATACAATACTGTTGTAATTACTGTACAATATGGGTCTTGCTACCTTGCTAGTCCTTCTTGTACCCTGTCAGCGTTGCTTTGACTGATCACAGAATAAACATGTGAAGCAAAATACTAGGAGAAATAAATTTGGCCCTGGTTCTGGAATGTTATTTGGAATAATTCACATTGGTGCTGTTCGTGATATGTGCAATTATCTAAAAATGTTTTGAATCGTGGCCAGTTGCTATGATGTTGGCTTACAAAAGAAATTGCCTCTGTACTTTGAATATTGTATCTGCTACATGGAAGGATTTTCATCTGAAGTTGCCTAGAACGCCATTGAAACACTGGTGCTAGTACATCAGAGCCTAGTTTTTAAAACTGTGTGTGCATGGAAAAAATTGTTTTAAAGGTAAAATGACTAAATTCTAGAATAGTAAGACATATTAATCATAACGGTTGTTTCTATGGCCATAGCAAGTTTCCATATGCACTTTAAGAGTCACAGACATTATTGAATATATTGAAATTAGGAAAATTAACAACATCAGAAAGATCTTACCACAGTAGTAATTAGCACTAACCAAATAACAACTTTTCTAACACTGAGTTCTCAATAGTAGCCCGTTGGGAAATTTCATCTAAATATAACACATTAATTAAAACTCAACATTTCTCGAGATGATTTACCCACGTATCAGTTTTCTTTCTCAGCTTCCTTATTTTTGTCCTTGGTGTCATTGTCTTTGCAGTTTCCCAAGTTCAGAACCTTGGAGTTATTCATTTATTTTTACCTTAGTATAATCTATGCGTGGTAGGCAGGACAATGACATCTCCTTCCTCCAACCCCCAAAGACACCCATCTCCTAATCCCAGAAACTGACTATGTTATGTTACATGACAGGAAGGAATTAGGGTTGCACGTGGCATTAAGGTTGCTGATCAGGAAGCTATCCTGGCTTGTACAGAGGAGGGCCCAGTGTTTTCACAAGGATCTTTAAGGCTTGAAGAGGGAAATAGAAGGGTCAGTGTTGGAGCGATATGTTGTCAGATAGAGGTGACAGGCCATTTTGGTTTTGAACATGGAGAGGAGCCACAAGCCAACAGAGTTGGGCAACCTCTGGAACCTGGGAAAAGGAAACGGATCTTCCCCTAGAGCCTCCAGAAGGAACTCAGGCCTGTCAACTCCATGATTGTAGGCCAGGGGATCCCACTGCAGACTTTTGAATTTCAGAATAGTAAGATAATACCTTCATGTTGTTCTAAATGATCAAGTGTGTGTAATTTGTTAAAGCAGCAATAGGAATTAAATACACTATCCAATCACCAATCACGTCTTCATTGGTTCTTTCATTTCTTCTCAAGTGTCTTTCATCTCAATTTCAAATGGCAGTATGTAGTTCAGGCCTTCATTTGTCAGCTCTGGACGTTGCAATAAATTCCCAGCAGTGACAGAGGAGAAATAGTCCTATCAGGGGTGTCCAACCTGCAGCTTGTGGACTGCATGCAGCCCAGGATGGCTGTGAATGCAGCTCAACACAAAATCATAAATTTCCATAAAACATTGTGAGATGGTTTTGTGATTACATGTTACAATGTATTTAATGTGTGGCCCAAGGCAACTGTTCTTCCAGTGTGGCGCAGAGATGCCAAAATGTTGGATGCCCCTATGTGAGTGAGGATACCTGAGTTTTAGTCTGTTTCTGCTGTTAATTAGCTTGTGACCTGAGGAAATTTCTGTGCAAAATATCCTTGCCCTCTATCCCAAACACACACACACACACACACACACACACGCACACATACACATAATTACATTATCAGAAAGGAGTTAGTTAAATAAGATGATTATTTAATAAATTGCTGGCTCTTGTTAGGGTTCTTGTAAAATGTGACTATCTCTTACGTCCCTACATCTTCAATCCATTCTGTACATCAATCCAGAATTCTTCTCAAAACCTGCTTGGTATAACTTACACACTTATGTAGAAACTTGCATCAGTTTTTCATTGCTTACAGGTTAAATAAATCCCTATTAAAGTTCTGTTACATTCTGCTCACGTCCTAATACCTCACCAACATTTTTTTTCTTTTCCAATGTTTCCTTTTCCCACTGACTTCAGCAAAACAGGGCTAGTCATTCACTCCTGAAACACGGGCCGCTCAGACCCTTCCGTCTTCCTGCAACACCCAGGCCGCACATGTGTGGTTATGAGTCGGACTCTCTCTGTAAGAAGCCCAGAGACCACTCCCCGACCAGGTGCTGCCACAATTGTCCCTCCCCTGCAATTACTGCCCACACTGTTCCTTAAGTTAAATTATGATGAGAATTTATAAATGATCTAAATTTTCCAACTCAACACTTAGGATTGAGGATGGTAATGGGATAATAAAAGAGCATAAAAAAAAAGAAACTACTTTGTTTTTCAATTTTCTGGAGAGAGTAGGGAAACAAATGTGTTTAGAACTAACCTGACACTATCTTGCCTTAGTATTTCTCCCCTGTTATTTAGAACAAGTTTTACGTCTTACCAGCAAAAGTTACTTACTTGTTTGCTCAGTGGTACACTATGTAAATGGTAATGATGTTAACATACCAAATCCAGTTTTAGCTTCCAAAATTCATGAGGAATATAAAATACTTAGAGAAGATTTGATAAATGAGTTCATCAATCAAGTATTTATTAAAAGTCCACTTGAGCTCAGTATATGTTAGCCAAATAATCCCCAATGCTGGAATATGTTGCCTCTCACTTAATCTCCCTCATTTCTTGGCCCCCAAAGCCCACCTTCTTAAAGCACTTTTTGGTATGTGCCAAAGGTGACTCATAGTTCTCTGATCCCTCTTGAGTTTCTCTAGATTCTGGGAGGAAGTTCCCCACAAAACTGGTCTAAAGTCTACTAACTGTGACTACACACTCACAGCCAGATCCCTGGAGCAGTCAGCTTCAGCTGGTGGGCAAGGCAAGATGGCTTGAATGAATTCAATAGGCAGCTCATTTTTTGCAAAAAGAAGAGCAATTTCTTCAGAAACTGGGCATTTGTGGAAGGCAGTGAAGAAAATGATTCCCACCCTGCAATTTTATGAAACATTTTTAGCTTCCTTTAATTTGGTTAGCTCATTACAGCACTTAGTCGGGTTCTTTGCTTCAAACTCTGTGTCAAAACCGTCTACTGAGCCAATATTTGCAATTCTGACCACAACGTCGTCTCCGTGGGGCCTCCACAACTTGGACATTTTATTCTGAAACCAGTAGGTCTTCTGCCTGATCAACTTACAGTCTTCTACACTCCATGATGTGAATAGCTGTTTTGCTGTGGTGGAGGTAAGCTCTTGGCTCAAATCCGGAGGAACAATTTTAATCCAAAGTGCATATGAGTTACTCAGTCTAACATTCCAGACACTGCCTCAGCACAGATCCCTCACCGAGAATCTAATGAGATATTAAGAGTCATTACATATGGCTAAACATTTAATTTTTTTCTGTTGGTTGTTCCCTCTGTATAGTTCTCTTCTCTTTCAGTTTTCTCTTTACTTTCTTCCCTCCACACTTAAATTCAGTTCCACATACATACTGTACCAGCTGTTCGTAGCATACAAATAACTCTTTCTCTGGCTTGTCAGTGACATAAATTTTCTCTAATGGATCCTGACAAGGGCATTGAATTCAAAATGTCATTTCCTTCTTTCACTTAGTCACAGATTTTAAGTCTCTTTCAAATAATTTGTATCTTTCTCCTACAAATTTCTTTGCCAATACAACATTTTCTCTTTCCACACAGAGCATGTATCTTCGTATGATGTAATGAAACTGGTAAGGAAGTGACCGATTCAGCTTTCTAAAACCATGACAATATCTTGGATCTAATATACTACAAGCGAGTTGTATCAGTCATAGATGAGTGTAAATGCATAGATGTACTTACAAAACGCAGCCACCTCTAAACTGTGAGTCAGGTGGAGACTGATGCAGATCCACAGTCACATGAAAATTAGCTGCTGCTGATTGACACATACAATACAGGCCCGCCCACACGGCCACAGTCTCCTACACTTTCTCCCTCTCTTCTCCTTCCGTTGTTCCTCACCACCAGGACCACAGCAGACCAATGAGTAACCTGGCTATTGTGCCCAACACTCCCTGGAACAGCATTCAGATGAAATGCTTTATCAGAGGATAGTGCAAAACATTTATTTTTATATCATATCCTCAAACTTTTCTCTTTTTGATATTAGTCTCCACTCAAAGCAAAATTTCAGTGCACAGTCATGCTATAGAGAACCAGAGCTGAAGATAGGAAGAAATAAAGGGATAACGAAAACAGATAACCTTCTCTTACCATGAATGCGTGACAGCTGTTGTACACAGCAGACACAGGCTCAGGGTCTTGTGGCCCAGGCCAGGTGACCCAGGCTAAATAATGGCCTGGGCAAGACCGACTGACCTGGATTTTAGGTCTGCATAAGACAAATTGCTTCAGGCATGAGAGATATGCTGAATAGGTAGTGAAGGCTTGAAGAAATTGGCTAAAAATGTCTTGGGGAACTCAGTCCAGCCTTAATGACAGTAGTGTAGCTTCTGAGATATAGGCAAAATTTGACTAATGTGTGAGACTTAACAAGAAGATATACATAGCAATGGAAGATAAAGCATCAATGATTATAAAAACTAAAAATGGGGAAGAGACCGGTATAAGCTTCAAGATAATGTTGACAGTAGTTCACAAGTAGTCAAATAACCTTGGATGAAATCCCTTAAATGAGTAGGAATATGTCAGAATATAAGCTCTGTAAGAATGAAGATCTAAAAGCTTTCATTGGGAGAGGCCGTCTGTAATGGGTTCTAAGATGGCTTCTAAGATGAGTTCCCTGCAGTCTTGCTAAGTATGCCAAGATAACAAAACCCTCACTGGTCTTTTCCTGAGCTGTTTTTCAGGGTTATGTTTGTAGCAGGCAGTTATGGAGGGGAGAGCTAACATCCTTCCCGAGAGAAAAAAGAGGCTTGCTACCATCCACTCGGAAAGTGATCAGTCGTTCCTCTTCAAGCGCAGTGTTCCTCTCCTGCAGTACATCCCAGTTCCTGTGTAGGCATCCACGTAGGCTGCAGTCCGTCGTCCTGTGCAGTTCGGAGGGCATGAGAAACTGACACGAGCAAGCGTAAAGCTCATGCTGTCTGCTGTGCCATGAGTAATAAAGCCCTTTACCTCTGACTGAAGAATCGCATGTCTTTTGCCAGCATCCATGGTGCAGCAACAGGCTAGTTTATTAGCTTGAAAGGAGAGTAAGATCCCACACACCTCAGAGTTCCTCACAGCACTATGCTCAACACCTAGAATAAGATTCAACAAAGAGGGATCATTCAGTTGATCAAATGAGTTCCTTACTTAATAAATATTTGAATTTGATTTACCTTACTATTAACCTCATTTATGAGCATTAAATTAGTCAATGGACAATTGTGAAAACATATGGTATGTTATTTATTCCAGATTAAAAGTCAGTGCTGAGTATTTACTATGCAAATTTTTTAAAAAAATGTTTACCTTGCTTGTTCGTTTTGTTGATTAGGTTCCTGTTAAAGGTGAGATCATATGGTATTTGTCTTTCACTGCCTGGCTTATTTCACTTAGCATAATGCTCTCCAGTTCCATCCATGCTGTTGCAAAGGGTAGGAGCTCCTTCTTTCATTCTGCTGCGTAGTATTCCATTGTGTAAATGTACCATAGTTTTTTGATCCATTTATTTACTGATGTATACTTAGGTTGCTTCCAGTACTTGGCTACTATAAATTGTGCTGCTATGAACATTGGGGCACATAGGTTCTTTTGGATTGGTGTTTCAGAATTCTTAAGATATAATCCTAGCAGTGGAATTGCTGGGTCAAAAGGGAGTTCCATTTTTAATTTTTGGAGGAAATTCCATACTGTTTTCCATAGTGATTGGAAACCACATGGAAACATTTTCACCATAGTGAAATTCCATAGTGGTTTCACCAGTCTACAATCCCACCAACAGTGCACTAGGGTTCCCTTTTCTCCACAACCTCTCCAACACTTGTTGTTTATTACTTTGTTTATGATGGGCATTCTCAATGGTGTGAGGTGGTATCTCATTGTGGTTTTAATTTGCATCTCTGATAGCTAGAGATACTGAGCATCTTTTCATATGTCTCTGGACCTTCTGTATGTATAAACTATAACCAACACACTGAAATTGAGAACAGGCTGACAGTGACCAGAGGGGAGGGGGTAGTGAGGGGAAAAGGGTGAAGGGTTTGCAGGAACAACTATAAAGGACACGCGGACAATAACAAGGGAGGTGGAAACAGGTGAGGGAGGTGGAGAGGGCTGGGGTGGTGGGGCGAGGGGTGGTGGGAAAAGGCAGAAAACTGTACTTGAACAACAATAAAATAAATGTTAAAAAAGAGGAAAAAAATAGATTTAATGGGACTTCCAATAAGAAATGTTTCTAATCATTTCTGAATATTTGTCAAATCATGTGCTAATGAGTACCACAGAATATTTAAGGAAAAACATAAAAATCTCAAATTGTGTTATATATCATGTATTTAAATTCACAGGTTTAATAGAAATAAACATTTAATGAAGAGACCGAATAACAATTAATAAAGGGATTAAAGGAAACCACTTCTCATCATTAGCTTTTCAGTGCACCAGACCAAGATTCAGATGAGGAAGCCGTTCAGAAATAAACAGCACAATTTCCTCTTTCACCCTAAGGAGGGTATTGCTCTCAGATCCCCGAGGCTATTTCCATTCAGACCTCAGGGATAGTCTTCTCACTTGTGTCTATTTGATATATCAGTAAAGTAACCTTTGATTAGTGATACCTTTCAACAGAATCTTTACCAATTTTACACTAAAGAATAAAACAGTTAAGATTGGAACTAACATTTGCCGGGTATGTGTTCTATACCAGTCTCTGTGCTATGTGCTTTCACACAGTGATGCACGATCTCTTGGCGACACATGGCCAGTGTCGCTTCTCTATAACTGGGTCATTGTATTTCCCTCAGTATGTTGCAATCCTTTTTGCATGTAACCTCCACACCTTTGTAAATACTCAGTAATTTATGGGAAAGGCAACTTTTTTTTCCTGGTGAGATGTTGTAGAATTTGTTTTTGCTAAATGGTGAACGTCCTTCTCCTTTTAAATAATGGGAAACTGTAAGCTGCCAGCAGTAGCTTACAAATAACACAGGAACAAAACTTTGGTGAACAAAATGGATCATCAATGTTTAATTCAAATCTTATAAAATAGTGATTGCCTTGAAATGATCTCACTGAATAATAATCTTTAGATGTCTAAAACTATATTGAAAATGAAAAGTATGTTTTCATACAGAGAGAATAAAACAGGACCCTGTAGCTATAACCTTGTTATACTTTTTCCAAACAATTCACTCACATTGGATTCTGGAGCCATAGGACTTGAAATAATATGGCCACTAAAATCTAATCTACAGAAATTAATGTCAAAACATGTAGACTATTCATGTTTGGCTGAAAAATAATACCCTTTAAAGAAAAGGAAACATGAAGTCTGTGAATTTACCTAATAAGTGTACCTAATAACAATGCAAGATTTACTAAAATGTATATCTATTTTCTGTCATCACTTAACGTGACAAACATGTAGATTTGCCTCAGCTCTGCTCTAAAACAGAATATTCAAAGATGCTCAATGCTCTCATTATAGGCAAATAAAATTGTCTTTCTTTTGACTTCATTTTTTAAGCCTTTTAGACCATTGCTAGTCATATCCACTTTCTTAAACATATTTCTTTCTCCACCTAATATATATCACAACCAGCTCCTCACTAGTCTGTCATCACCTCGGTAGGACTAAAGATCTTTGATGGTAGACACTGTTTGTTACTCCTTTCAATGTACTTGTATAATTTTGTGTAGCTAAGTGCTTGGAACATTCTAAATGGTTACTAAATGTTGGTTGAATGAATAAATGTTTATAAATGTTAATAAATAAATATTCAGTCCACAACTCAAATCTTTTGTATCTCTTACACATACTACTGTGGCTTTCACCCATAGATGGAAATCATCTGAATATAACTATGTATCCATCTGCTCCTTCTGGATCTTGAGTCTTTCAAATCCAGCTGATGGTCAGATATTTCCCACTGAATGTCATGCAAGTCCCTAATCTCAACATGTGTAAAACTGAATGCTTCGTGGTTTCCTCAAGTTTTACTCATCTTCAAAACTACAGTTCGGAAGACATCCCTGTCTGAAAAGCATTGCAATAGACCATACAGACCAAATAAACAACTGACGCAGTGTGTAGTAAGGGAGGTGAGCACTTTCAAAGTACGGCATGATGAGTATTTTAAGTACAAACTAAGAACTGACAATGCTTGAACTACCTCACAAGCACTAACTCTTTGGCAAAAAAGGTTTCATCTAGAGCTAGACATGAACGTCAAAAAAAATTCTCCAGTGTAGTATGTGCCATGTTCACCCCTGGATCAGCCACTGATCCTTCACATTG
Organism: Micronycteris hirsuta; assembly: GCA_004026765.1. Lineage (NCBI taxonomy): Eukaryota > Metazoa > Chordata > Mammalia > Chiroptera > Phyllostomidae > Micronycteris > Micronycteris hirsuta. Next base: position 1,164 of record PVJI01007221.1, on the reverse strand, counting down.
GACCTTAATGCTTGAATTGTATCAAAAGTTTTGGCTACAATTCTTGGATTCTAAACTGGTTTCCCACTTGCTCTACATTCTTAGCTTTAACATGATGGTGGTAGTCCTTGTCTCTCTCCAACCTCTAGACCCTTATTTCCTGTGCAGGAACTTTGGCATTCTGGCTCTCATATACTTGGCCTTTAAAGCTCTCATCCTACCTCAGATTGCTTCTAAATCTGTAAGACCTATACTATCACGAAGTAAAACATCATATTTCAGAAAATATTCTAAGAGAGAATAAGCATTTGACTTAAGTGTTAAAGGATGGGTTTGATTATAATAGAACAGGACAGTGGGGAAATTAATTAATGTCGAGGCATGATGAGTATGAGCAAAGACGCCAAAGAAAACCTAATGGCGTATTCCAAACAGAGTGGATAGAGCGGTATTGTGTGCTTGGGCCCATTTGGTTCCTGGTATTAGAAAAAAAAGAAATAATATCATGCCAGGAAAAAAGGGAGTATAAAGATGGGGATAGAAGAAAATATGTAGTAAAATAAAGCAGGAAATAGCTTGAGGGGGTAGCAAAGTTAGACAAAGGCAACCTGGGCATGCTGGTGGTGATGCTGTACACAATGATTCCCCATTCATCAGCTTGAGGCAGAGCCATCAAGGAGTTATAAGAAACAGAGTTAACAGAATAGTAGGTACTCTAAAGAGCCTCTGGATGAGTATCCACCAGGTTAAAGTTGTCCTCCTAGCTATCCTGAGTTCCTTTCCCTCGCCAGGCAGTACCAATGGAATTCAGAACACTCTGAGTTGGCCCATGGGCACCACTAATGGAAGCCTTCCTCTGGAAGCCTAAGGACTGAAAGCAATGCTGTTTCTGATGATAAATGCCTCAGCCCCTCGTCTCCACGGATTGTCCTGGTGCTGCTGCCGCCACCAAGTTTGCCTCTTCTCCCAATCTCTCTTCCTCCCGAGGCTGCTGCTGCTGCCCTTACTACACTCAAGCTAATCTGCTTAAAGCTACGTGGTCTGGATCCTGGGCTGTACCAATCCAGTTGTGTGTTAAAGAAATGAACAGATGGGGTAGAGGAATACACAACCATAGAAAAGAGAAAAATGAAATGATTCTTGAATAAAGTAGAATTTCTCCTGAGCTTTGAAGAATGAAGGGAG